>JASVEL010010665.1:0-224563 GCA_032618575.1 Nicotiana noctiflora | reverse complement strand
GAGGTACAGAATGGCGGTTATTCACTCTCACAGGGAAGAAGAGAATGAGAGACAAAATAATTTAGGTTTAAGACATTAGACTATGTTTCGGACACGCCTAGAACAAAGTCTAATTCAGCTTCAATATTGACACATGGCTTAATCTTATCCCTGGATCTAATTTATGATGGATTAAATAAGGACCATCCAGATGAGGAAATGTACAGCTGCACAATTAGATTTCGCACTAAATCTTCACACATGAATAAGATAGAGAAGAATATTATTTTAGTTTTCTACATAGCAAATAAGGTGTAGACAGCTGTTTAGTTAGTTTTTTGATTTTCTTATTTTTTCCTTTTCTTTATTTACACAATACTTGTATAAATACACATGTTGGTACAGATGATAATACATAGAAAATTTCACAAAATCTATTCATATCCATAATCTTTCAGATAGACAATACAACTAATTTCATATGTTTATATTAAATTTTTTGCTATCTGATATAGTCTAAAATGGTAGATTATTCAATCGAAATAAAAATGAAGAGACAAAGAGTAAGAAATAAGATTTTTTCCTACCCATTTCTGAAATAAAAAAAATAAGAAAATATAAAAGAAGAGAGATAAAAACGCTTCCCAACTATTGAAATTACTTTTTTTCCGGGCAACTACCTATCAAAAGTCTTAGTATGTGATATAATGGTCATGTTTTCAAAATTTAATTATTTTCTTGGTAAAATAAAAGTTTATTGTATTTGAGCATCAATTTTGTAATAACTAATCTGTACAAAATCATGAGATGCTGAATCTATTCCTAAGAGCAAATAAATATAATTATAGTAGAATAGAATTATAGCTGACAACTCAAGTAAGAAAAGAATTTTTATAAGTAAAACTTTTCTTGATTTAATATTTTAAATATTACAAATTCTTACATAATTCATATAAGGAGAGAAACTCAAAATTGATTTCTAAGTACAAAATATTAGAAAAATAATAATTTAAGATTTAATGTACGCAGTGCTTGGCTCTAAATGCAACACCAGCATAAAAAATTGCAAGTTCTAAAATAAAAATTAAGTTGATCATGTTTAGGGGGTTGATCTACTTTAGTGGTTTTATATTAATTTATTCTAATACATGCTCCATTTTTTTTAAAAAGTGTCATAGAAGTATGTTTGATTGAATAGTAAAATGCGCATTTAACTTTACATGACATAGATACTATTATTAGTGGAATAATCTTGAATATGTTGTTAGATATTCTTATATAGAAGAATTTAATATAAAATAGAACGCATAAAAGTTTTAAAAGAATTCGACCACTTCCATTATTGTCTAAAAGCCAAACTTACTTCCTTTTTCTTTAATGTCCTTATTCTCTCCTTTATTTATTATTATTTATGTATAACTTACGTGTAAAATTTATATAAGGTAAAATATGGCAGAATACATAAAATAGCACCTGAACTTATACCCAAATCCCTCTTACACACTTATTGAATACGGGAACAATATTACACACCAAACCTTTCAAAAGTGTGTCAATTATACACTACTTTTTTTCTGGCCAATTTTTCAAAATATGTGTGATTTCACGCTCCAATCAGATAGTGACACGTGTCACTATTTTTTATTTAAAAAATAAAACACTTAAAATTACACCTATACCCCTTAACCATCTTCTCCGTTTCATATCTTTCTCTTCTCCATGGGAGATTGACAAACACCACAAAAAATTCACATTTAATCACCTTCATATTATAAAGCAAAATTAGGAACTCAAGTACATTATATTCAAATTTAACACAAGAAATATAATGCAAAACTCAAAACTCCATTAAAGTTGGTTATGGCCAAATCCTTGGTTGCTCGATTCGTGGAATAGATTCAAACTCAGATTTATAAAATTCTGTTGATATAGATTTCTTTTAACTTTCTTTACCAATTTCTTCCAAAGATGTTGTATATTATTGTTATTCTTAAAATGGTGGACATGGAAGATGGGAAAAATGGGTGGGGAAGAATACGAAAATGGGAATTGGAAGGGCAGCAACAACCTGGTTGTTTGGGGGAGGTGGGAGACGAAGAGGGAAGGACATATAAAGAATATAATGAAGGAGAGGTTTGAAATTGGAAAGAAGTCACACGGGGTGGGGGATTGGGGGGTTGGGGCGGGGAAGAATACAATAGGAGGGGTTATTTTTTCTTTCTTTTTTTATTTGTTAATTGGTGTAAAGGGGGGGGGGGGAGGAAATTAGAAATTAAACACGTGGATTCTTTATAGAACTTCTGAAATGAAATGTTGCATTTACGTGCATGTTTGATGTGAAGAACACGCGGGTGCCACATAGTTAAAGTAGTGTGTAATTTACACACTTTTGAAAGGTTTGGTGTGTAATGTTATTTCCGTTTTTAATAAGTGTGTAAGAGGGATTTGGGTACAAGTTCAGGTGCTATTTTATGTATTCTGCCGGTAAAATATTAATGATTTTAAAGTTCAAAATATCAGAATTTTCAATGCAGTTCAAATAATGAAAAAAATTATTATACAAACTCCTAAATGTTAGGGAATTAATTAAATAATTATTTTAAATATTATAAATATAATCAAATTACTATATTATCCCGTGCAAGTTTTTTTCTTAAAGGGTAAAAAAAGCGAACGACATTTTACTAAGGGTCTTCGTGCTTTTAATATAGTAATATATAAACAATTCTACGTCGTATCTTAATTACTCTTTTTTAATAATATTATAAATTTATTTTTATATTGTTGGTCGATAACATCATAAAAACAGGAAACAGTATAATTTTTTCAATATATTGTGAACTTTTAATTAAATGTATCTTTCCCCAAGAATTTTCAAAATTTGCTCTATAATTGAGTTTAGAATCTATACACCTTTTCTAGGGTGTGACATAAAGATCTTGTTTCATTTGCAGAAAATCAAAATCATACCTCTAAAACAATGCTATTATTATAGGACCAAAATTATTTGTGCCCGTGACTGACTATAACTTCTGTTCTTTCTCTATTCCCATATGTATAGGGGCTTCCCTCTACTGATTCCTTGCTTATTTCATTGATATCTTTCCATCTTCTTATTTTTTAATAAAGCTTTTTGGTCAACGACGAAGACTTAGTAAGAAGTTAATTAATATTTAATGTATTATAACGATGTCTGGAAAGTTTATAAGTTGGTTTGAGATTATTGCCTTATTGTAAGTTTTTTTAACTTATTTACGTGTTTGGTAATTAACAAAAAAAGTCAAAATCAACTAGAAGTGATATTAATTACCCTAGTTTACTAGTTTTAATGTATGTATGTTAGCACGTATGTGCGGTGTCTATTAATAAATATATTTATAGGTAAGAAGAATAAAGTATTAAAAAATAGAAATTTATATCAAAATAAATTAAATATTCCCTTAAGAAAATAATTGGTAAAAGATGATTAAAATTTTAATTGATTTAAATTTTACATAGTAAGACTTCGGACATGGTTCAAATAATACATATTCGACAAACAAAACTGATTTGAAAATCCTAAATAGGTCAATATTAGGAAAATTAACACATGAAATAGTTATAGGTGTGAGACAATTTAATAAAATATAATTTAACAACGAAGAAAATATTTTTGTATGGAAAGGAAAATAAAGGATCAAAGTTGATTGCACGAAAAAGAAATTCCTTGTACGATACATGCGCAAAAATTTACACAAATATATATATTTTTTGTCCTTCGTTGAAAAGAAACTTACTTTTTTCGTTTTATATTCTCTTCTTTTTTTTTTCTTAATATATTTATCCTTATTTAATTTATCTCGAATTTCCTAAATATTAGGCAATAAAAAAATTACTTGATTTTAAAATCTTAAATATTGAGAATGTAACTTAAATTACATATTTGCCCTATGTAAAATTTATTTTTAAAGGAAGAAAGGATGAATGATATTGTAGGTTAGTGCAACTTCTATAATAAAAATCTGTAATTGTAATCGTTCATGAGATTACTGCCATTGAGCAATTATTTGTTTGGTTTGAGTTACATTCTTGTTTTGTTAAAATAAATGTTTCATAAAATAAACAAATTCACCATTTTTTAACCTATTTAAGGCTATTGATTGCTAATAATAATTTCACTCATCTCAAATTATTTGTCATATTTTTATTTGATTTGCCTTTAAAAAAAAAATTAGTTAGGAGGAATTTGACTATTTTATATTTATGATTTAATATAATCTCTCTTCATTGAATATTTATTTTATTTATATGCCATCTCCATCTTCAAGAACAATTACTACTAAGAAAAAAATAAAAAGAAATTAATTAAGTTTGTCTTGAACTTCTAAAATGACAAATAATTTGAATTATCTATTTTTAGAAATTACAATAAATAATATGAGATGTAGGAAATAGAAATTAATTCCCTTATATTCGTCATATATTGGCTTATTTTAACTCTAATTCCTCGTCTAGCTTTACATAGAAAAATTAAAAGTACTGGACCAAAAATGGACGAATCAATACTTCAAATTAAAAAGTACTCCTTGATGTGTAGCAGTTACTATCGATCAGTTATATATATATATATTATCTGAATGATCTTTGAAATTGTGGCCCAAGAGATTGACCTGTATTGTCAACCAGAATGTCATTTTCTTAGGATTGGATGTGAATTAGTCTGTCGACCATAAATCACTCCATTAATATCTCAATCGTTGTCTAATCCAAAACCTAGGCTAAGTGATGCCTCAAGGCTCAAACACAACTAAAATGTTAGCAGAGAGATTGTGCCAAATTATACAATAAGTGAATCGACCGAGAGAATTATTGATTAATAATTTGATGATAATTATAACTATAACAAGAAAAATAAAGCTCTTTTTTTTTGTATGTGTGTGTGGAGTGGGGGGGGGGGGGTAATTGATAAAAGAGGATAAAAAGGGACTAACCAATGCAATAGGAGTCTGCCTTGTTCCGAGTCAAGTCATTTTCATGACAGCCTTGGATTGTCTATCATCATTGGAATTTTCCTATCAAACAAATATACATAATTCATACTTCGTCATTCACAGACTCAAACACCCTACATTGAAGTGTTTCGCCAAATATTTCTCCTCATTGTTTTCCTGAAATTGAAGAAAAATAAATTCGTAAGAAAAATATTATTTTAATATTTAAGCTAACCAAATATATATTTAAAAGAAAACTTGAAAACATTCTCCTCCTCCATAGAAGACACACAGTAAGTATATTATATTTTTTTTATAATGAAAACGAGATGAATATAGAGTATTTTCTCGAGGATTTTAGATAAAAATATTTTTTCTTGTTTTTAACAAAGGAGTTTAAGAAATTGAGAAAGTAGGACAAAGTACATAATGATAAGTGAACAGGTTCCAGCAAATTCACGTGATATGTATATGGTTTCTGAGGAGTCAAGATTCTAAAATCCAGAGCGATTTTCATGTGGTTCTTGTTTCATTAATATATGTATGTGAGCAGTGACCGCATATGACCACCTTCCTACTTTCCTATTATACTCTTCTGATCTTCTGTTTATTGTAAATTCTCTCTCATTTTGTACTATTTGGTATCGGCTTTACAAGTCTGATGTGTCGTGTAAAAGGGTAATACTTGATGCTTGAATAAAGATAATGTGTGTTACCCAACATCGGTGATACGTTTCTCCAATTGACAGAGTACATACTTCTTCTACTACGAACATCTGCCTCTCGATTTTTTGTTCTAGTCCGATCTACTTGTAGAGTTGTTGTTAGATAATCGCTAATACTTATTAATCTTAAGTAATCAGAGTTTGCGTTAGATGTTCTTTGTTTTTTTAACAAGAAAAAGATCAAACCACTCAAGCTTTTACCTCCCGTAGTGACAAGTAGGGGTGTGTATTCGAATCGGTTTATCGATAAATCGAATCGATTATTTGTTATCGGTTCATCGATAAACGAAGTCGAAAAAATCGAAACCTTATTGAAATGATAACGATAAGCATATATACAAATCGATAATCGATAAGTAATTATCGATAAAGGTCAAAATCGAATCGATAAATCGAATGCACATCCCTAATTATTTCATCTACCACATTTAAGGAATGATCATATTTAAAGTTGAAGGAATGAAGTTCAAATTAATGGAAAATAGAATTAGCAGTGATGATGTATTTTTATTTTTGTTAATATCATTGGAGTGTTGGTGTCATATATTTGATCATTTACTTTAGTTTCGTTGCATGTCTATTGACACAATTATTATGTTATAAACAGTGTTCATCTTATTTTAGCTTCTTTTTGTCCATATTAATTAGGCGTGTTTATAGCGATATACTTTCCGTGGAATCCCGCAAATTTTCTTATTGGTGAAATCGATGACCGAATCGATAAGCCCCAAAAATTGATAAATCGAAATCGAAAAAATCGAAACCTTATTGAAATGATAACGATAAGCATATGTACAAATCGATAATCGATAAGTAATTATCGATAAGAGTCAAAATCGAATCGACAAATCGAATGCACACCCCTAGTGACAAGGGGTTGATATTGAATACTATCTTACTTAGAACTAATATCTCTAAAGGAATTATACCACTACTAGAAATTCGATAATTAGCAACCAAAATTGGTCGGTAAAGGAGAGAAAAATATTTTATATTTATTTTAAATAAATTACCGACCAAAGTTGGTCGATAAAGTGGTCAACATGTTGACCAAGCTGGTCAAACTTATTTAGTTAAAGAAAATTTTATAACTATATATAAAATGTGAAAATTTCATATTACCGACCCTTCGGGTTCTTTTAGGGATTGATAGAATTATGAAGATCCTAATTAATTAGTAAATATAATTTATCATCAAATATATCTATCTGGAAATTGATTCATCGACTTATAACTTTTTGAGATGCATTGTTGAATATTAAAAACAAACGTCTCCGCCTATATCAATTAATCTATGTCATGCATTATTAGTAATGAATGAATGTAATCCATTAACTCTATTATAATACAAATATTGAATATAGTAACATATACTATAACATGCTATATATATAGTTAAAGTAGCACAACAAAGTGTGAGTGTTATATATACACACTAATATATACTATAATAAGTAATATATATATATATATATATATATATATATATATATATATATATATATAGTTAAAGTATTACAATGAAGTGGTTGTGTGTGTGTATATATATATATATATGTATGTATAAGAACATGAAATGCTAGGAACATAGGGTCGGGTTCTTTTAGGGATTGGTAGACTTGTAAATTGATTCATCGACTTATATCTTATTTAGATGCATCGATGAATATTAAAAACAAAACGTTTTGACCTATATTGATTAATACAAAAAAATAAAACGTCTCGACCTAAAATAGAATAATATTATATTGGTTTATCAATTGATTAATTATTCGTACGTGCGTAGTAATGCATAAGATTGATCATAATTACAATATAGTTTATGTGTGTGTGTGAAATTACTCATATACTTAAATATAAATACATAGATGCTATTATAATCTATTAAAAGTAATTATCTAGTTAATATAATATTTTGTAAAGATTATACTTATAGTTTATATTTTTTTAATAATTATAGTTAAATAAAATAAGTATTTATAGTTAATAATAATTTTTTTATAGCTTATAATATGTTAAAGAATAAAAATAAAATAAAAAATTAGTATTTTTTTAAAAAATCGACCAGAGTTGGTCGGTATTTGGTCAAACGGTCAACACTTAATGTACCGAACGTTGGTCGGTAATTTTGAAAATCAAAATGAAATACGGGCCTCCCTCAATACATTCCTCTCCCCTTCTCTATTTCCTCACACAAATCCTATTCCCCACCCCGTGTAGCCACCTCCCGTAGTCGTCGGCGGAACTGCAATGCTGCCACTCATTTTAGGACTGCCGCCCCTCTCCTTCTCCACCTAAAAACTCTAGGTTTGAATTACAACCCATTTCTTTGTTATTTCTAGTTTTTATTTCAGTTATTTGAACATTGTATTTTATTGTTCAATTAGTGTTTTAATTCTTTGAACATTGTATTTTATTGAGGACTAGGGTTTGCGTCTTATTTTAATTAGTTTTATTTATTAATTTTATTAACTTTAATTAGTCTTTAATAGTTTAGTATGATTGGAATTATACTTTATATAGTCTTGAATAGTTTAGTTAGAATCTATGATTTATGATTTGTAGTTAAACTTTTAGTTTATCAATTGGATCTTTTGTACCTTTTGCATTTATTGTTTTGTAAAGTTTTTACTAAGATATTAATGTATTTTTATTGTTAAATTGCAGGTTCATCCCAGATAATAATACTACTAGGATAATCACTAAAGCCATCAGAAAGCTTTATGATGGTATGTATGCGAATTGGACTGATTTTCCATTCTCGCCGAAAGAGCAAATTTTCAATCAATTTAAGGTATAAATGTTCTTTTAAGCAGTTTAATAATTTATATTTATGATATTTCTCGTTTAGTATTTAACTTTTGAAATACAAAACAAGTGTGTATGGGAACACCGTTATAGCACGGAAGAGGCTGCAAATTTTTATCACAAAGCTCGCAAGCGATTGTCGCATACTTTCTCTGAAGCTAGAAAAAAGAACAAGAAGCTTGCTGGTTACATCAAAATTTATGGGATGATTTGCAAAGGCAATGGCTTACAGCAAAGTTCTTAGAGAAGAGCGAAAAAGGAAAGAAAGCTCACGCATCTGAGAAAGGAGGCTCCTTGCACACTAGAGGTGTGATCAGTCTAGGGACAATAAAAAAAGATGGGCATGTAATTGTTTAAATTATCTTAATTTTAAAAGTATCTATTCTGTTTTTTAACAAAATTAATTTGTTGACAGGACAAGAAGTTGGGGAGTCCAATGAGCCATAATGATCTATTCAAGGAGACGCATATTGTAAAGAAGAAGAAAGAGACAGATCAAGAAAGGTGGTTCGAGGACCAGGCCTCGGCTGTATATGTAAGCTTTCACTTTTCTTTAAGTATTATAATTCACTTTTATATAAATTTTGAATTACCAATTCAATGTGAATTTTCGTATAGGGTTGCTACCAAACTAACGTGGAGAAATTCATTCGCAATCATCCAACTAGTGAATCGGGTGAGCCAACCCAACCTTCGAACGAGGATGATGAAAGAATATGGATGGAGTCTGCTGGCGGTTCAAAATGGGGGAAGGTATACGGGCTTCCTACTAAAAGATTTTATCGCTATAAGTGTGGAATGCAAGGAATAGGGACTTCCTCGCAAGGCGAGCAACTTAATGGGGAGAGCCTCTCCGCTATGTGGGAGACTGTGACAAAGCTCACATCCGAGCTAGAAACGGCCAAGGAAAGAGAAAAGGGTTAGAGATGCTCAATTCCTTGGCATGCAAGCTCAGATCACAACTCTCCTATCTACTGGAGTTTTTTCATTGCCCAGGTCTTGTAAGTCATCGCCAGAGGCTCGACTTGAACATGAGCATTACTTTCGTCCTCCCCATGATCGTTCATCCCGTCCTCCCCGTGGTCGTTCTTCATGTCCTCCACAAAATCCTTCTCGACATCGTCTTTCATATGAAAGTTCATCAGACGGTGATGATGATGTTGTACAAAATACTCATTGACTTGTATATACTTTGAACTAGACAAATAGAACCGGTTCTCAACTAGTTGTAATAAGTTTTAACTTAGTTTTAGATTTTTTAGTTCTATTGAAATTTAATTTGTTAGTTTTAATGTATGTATTGAATTGTGTTGTTGTTGCTATTTAGGGATTTTGGTATGGTGGCAGGTGGTGTAACTGTCAAAACAAGCATTTTATGCCAAAATTATAACCGAGAAAACCGACCAAAGTTGGTCGATTTCTAATTAAAAAAATAATTTTTTACTGATTAGCGACTAAGGTTGGTCGCTTAATCTTTTTTTTTTAAAATAAAAATTACCAAACAAAGTTGGTCGGTTAATGATCAAGGATTACCCAGATTTCAACTTTACCGGTCAACTTTAGTCGGTATGGTTTTTTCTAAATATATATTTTATTTTACCGATCAACTTTGGTCGCTAATTTTAAAATTTTAATAATTAATAAAATAATATAATTTAAATACACCGACCAACTTTCGTCGGTAAAATTAAATTATTATAATATGTTACCAACCAAAGTTGGTCGGTATGTGCGTTAAATTGTATGGTCCTTTCACCTTTGCAACCAACCTTGATCGGTAATTAGCGACCAACTTTGGTCGGTATACTAAAGCGACCACAAAAATAGCGATCAAGCTTGTTTGGACGCGTTTTTGTCTTGATTTGTCTAAACCGACCAACGTTGGTGAATTTTTTTTTATCGTTAATTATCAAATTTCTAGTAGTGGCTATGAGTAAAGGGACGAGAAATTGCCTTACTCTAATGAGAGTTGAATAAGCCCTACCGTCTAGAGATGTTCTTTGCCTTTTCTATCAATCTTTAGTATTTTAAAAATATGAATTAGACCTTTTTTTTTTAATTTGATCTTTTATTTTCCTAAAGAGATTTTCTAATATTGAGGATAACAATTGGCGAACAACATTTTGGAAGTTGTTATAGGGACATGGTAATCAGTACACCACTGTCCCCCTTTTGAAAAATCTCGAAGATGGTATTTTCTTTGTTATGAAGTTTCAGTTCTCCAGTCAAAAATTTGATTTTTTTTTTCTCTTTATTTTACTTTGGTTACTTTTGCTTTTAGGGGAACTTTCTAAAGCATATGTTGAATGTCATGATTTCCGCATGAAATGAGTCCACAATATAAGTACAAAGCAATTCCTTCCTCCAATACTGGGGATTGACAAACCAAAGTTGTTCTTTTTTGGATGGATATTGTATATTAAAATGTCCCCAAAACAAAACCATAAAACAAATCAATTGATAGAATTATGAGTTTATGACAAGCTTATCTTATTTATAATTTCTTATAATACCTTTGATTCACTAGTAAATAAATATTTCATTTCTGAGTCGGTCCGTGCTTTTTAGAATCCTACACCCATAAGCATACAACTTTGCAGTTCTTTCCTTTCCATCGGAGCTTCATGATGTTGCCATGTTCCCCGATTAAATGTTTGAATGTGAGCTATCGTTCGCAAGGAACCAAACGAGCGTATGGTCTTGCCTTACCAGTTAGACGTTTTTAGTGTGACTAGGAATTCTTTCAACTATTAAATAATAAATGATACTATTAGAGAATAGCTGAAGGTGTAAAATAATAATATTACGTAAATTATTACTTACCACTTCATGTTATTTTTTTCTTTTTTGGTTTAATGTAAAGCATTCTCAGAAAAGCATCTTCTTTGCTTTTCTCTTCTTTAGGTAGAATGTGAAAATGGACATTACGTGTCTAACAGGCAAGTTTTTACAAGACGACAAAGTTCACAGCATGCCACGCCACAGAACCAGTAAACAAGATTACCCAATATAACAAAAGGGGCAATTATTTAACGTAATTAAATGACTATATAACAAGAAGGGAAAGATTTAAAATAATTAAATGACCATATCAACACCTTTTTCCACCAATAATTTTCCCACATATACTAAATTAAGTTAAAGAATTCCACCTTTTTTCTAACAGTTATACCATGATAAAAAGCCAATAACAAACAAAAGCATTATCACTTAGAATTGAAAGAGATAATAACAAAATATAGCACTCCTCCTAATTGTAAAATTAAACTATAATCACGCTTAGCACCGTCCAATTAATTTATTAAAAAGGAATCTACCAATCTGTTCCGCATAATGAAACGCTTCACTGTAAATATAGATAGCAAATTAGCAATAATTTAATTAATTAACAATGTTTCTCCATACACAGCTATATGAATTATCTATCTCTATACATTCCACTAAATTCATGTACATTTCATTTGTTCATACAGCCAACACTTTAGCCCCTTAATTACATTACTATACAAGTCTCTAAAAAAACCTCCTAGCTAACAAACAATGAACATTAAAAAAAGATATCAAATGGACAAATTACCTTATTAATTACTTTCTCCATTTCATATTAAATTAGATATTTTTCTTTTTAGTTTGTTCTAAAATAAATAATATATTTCTAAATTTGAAAATAATCCAACTTTAAACTCTTTATTTTACCTTTTTTACCCTTAATAATAAGCTTTTTATGGTCGCATGATCCTACAAATCTTTTACCCCCACAACTTTCAAAAGTATTGTTCCCAAATAATATAAAACTGAGGGAGTATTACTATGTGAAGACAATAAAAACCATCTGCCCTTTATTTCTGTAAAACTTTCCCTCCTTTAATGGAGCAACGGCCATATCTTTGTCTGTAGCATATTTATCAGAAGAAAAATGAGGGCCCCCTAAACAATCACGAGCAAAGAATACAGAAAAAGCCACTTGTTCTCCTTAATTATCTGTAGTAAACACAGTATTTGCTCCTTGTTCTTGTTCATGAAGCCAAAATTCAATGGCTTCTGCATCTTCTTCTGTTGCTACCCCTCCTCACGTCTTTTCATACGACGACGACGATAAACTAGACCTTGAATCAGTCCGTGCATTCGTCGCTGTTATCAATCAACATATAAGTGAATTTGTTGAAGATACAAAATCTCGGAAATGCTTGAAATTGAAATGCAGTTCAAAGCTTGATGTTTGTAATAGAGGGTACCTTGAATTCTCAGAGCAATCAATATTGTCGAATCTTTATTGGGGGATAGAGAGTATAGAAGCAGCAATTGAAGCAAAATGGAGTGAAGAGAAAACATCAAGGCTAGAGAATTCAGAGAAGATGCTTCAAGTTCCAGCCTCACTGGACGAGCAAGGAGAAACAGCCGGAATTCCCAACAATTATTTGATAGGATATTCATACTTTTACCTCTCCGTCGTTAGAAATCTCCAAGGAGATGAGTGGCAGGTCGCCACGTATTTTCTTCAAGCTCTTCTAGTATCCCCGAGGCTTCAAGCTATGGAACTCCTGGCCATGTTTGAGCATCAAGGGAAGGAAACACATTTGAAAGAATTTACATCTTTTATCAATCTTGATGAGAATGAGGTCTATGTTATGATGGAAAAGATGGCAAGGAGATACAAAGCTTGGCTCATGTATTATCAGATTATGTCTTCTGGAGAGGGTCCTCTTGGATTAGAGCAGATAATGTAAGTTTCTTGGACTATATAAGACATAGATAGGAGATATGACCATTAGCTTAAACTGCATATTACTACTTACATTTAGCAATTTTAATCACATATACAGGATTTATGTAGCAATTTTAATTCATTTCTGATTAACAGGAGTAACAAGTCCAGAGGCACAACATCCTCAAATTTATGTAAGCACGGAAACGACCGGTGCACCTGTCAAAATGTAAGTAAAAATGATCCTCTTGGATATACATGGACCATATCCAGAATTCTTTATTGAATACATTAGTTCAAAACTCGTTTAGATAGTGGAAGTTCTTGATTATTGTTTCAGTTCGTATGACTTTTAAATTAATAGAGCATGAATGCAGTCTGAGAAGGTGCATCCATTTAATCCCCAAAATGATGAGGAAGAAAAGATGATTATCAAATCCAACGAGTCCATAGAGCAAACTCAGGTAGCTATTACCGGATTAAGGAATGGTGTAGCAGAAATGTTACCCAAGAACTCAACCACCAAATGCCTCAAAGATATATTGCTTGATTCTGAGCCAGAGACACCAATCTACTTGGATTTCAGCGACAGCAGTTCTGCAAATGAAAATATTCATGAGGTAATATCTTGGCAAAGACAGCCATGAAAGAGAAGTAGAAAAGAATAGCCCTTTGCATTCACATAAGCATAAAATCTCATCTTTTTTCGTTCTGATTCAGGAATATGCAGAAGACCTGGAAATCACTTCAAACTGTAGCCTAGAAAACCAGCACACAGAGGCTTTTTATGATCAGTTCAGTCCCTACTCACCTGTTTTAAACTTTAGCTTGATATCTGAGTAGGTCTGATATTCATTAACTCAACTCACCGAATGAAATACAGGAACAAGCAATCTTCGTTGTTTTCGGAAAGCTTGGTTTGTAAATCGCAAGTTTCTGGATTAAGGCACAAAGAAGGAAGCCAAGTAGAAATAACTAACTCACTCTCCAGAAGATTCTCCGGATCGTTTACTCATACTGATTTATCAGCAGAAGGAATTAGAAGCCTCAAAATGCACATAAATTTGAGTGGTAACAATGAAGCTGCAACTATGCAACAGTGCTTACAGATGATTGATAGTAGATCCGATGGATATCCAGTGTCCATGTCGTCTTTACATGATTATCACCTCTGCAAAACACAGTACCCAAGGATTTCTTCACGGCAAAAGAAGACCTTAAATGAAATACCTGCAGATGCTGAAGAAAATTCTCAAGCAGCAATACTTGAGAAGATAATTTCAAAGTTATGTTTCTCAGAAGAGTTTGGGGATTATACAGTTGATCTTACAACAATATATGAGTTACTGAATAACAAAACAGGACTTAAGTATTCTTTGCTAAAGGACATAATCATTGATCAACTTCTAAGGGCTATATCAACATCCAGAGAAGAACATGTGATACGGGAATCGGTATCAGTCCTATCAATTATTATTTCAAGGAACAGATCACTTGTTGAACATGTCAAGAGGAAAGGGTTACAGTTGAATCATTTGGCAACTGCTCTTAAGAAAAATGTTCATGAAGCGGCTATACTAATTTACTTGATAAACCCATCTCCTGCAGAAATCAAGACATTAGAACTTTTACCATGTCTTGTGGATGTGGTGTGTGCTTCAAACAGTTACAAATGTAGCCTAACAACACTGCGGATAACACCTCCTGCAGCGTCATTGATGATTATGGAAGCACTAGTCACCGCATTTGACTATACATCGAGCAACACACAGTTAGCTGTGATCAGCTCACCCAGAGTACTCTCAGGGCTCTTGGATGTCTCAAGAAATAACAACCTCCAAGAGATTATAGCTTTGGCAGCTGTTCTTATCAGATGTATGCAATTTGATGGTCAATGCAGAAAACACATAAACCATTCTGCTCCGGTGGCCCCATTTATCTCTCTTTTGAGAAGCAGCCATAAGCGTGCACCATCAATTGCATTAGAGTTCTTCCATGAACTGCTGCAAATTCCAAGGTATGGAACTATCTACCTATTCACCATTTCTTTATCATCTGCTGTGGAAGGGAATGACCTTCATATCGACTAGAGAAGAATGTATGCAAACAAAGTGACCATAAACGATATTTTCTTCCATATACACCATACTTTTTTTTTAATAACCGTGGTTTCCGAGCATCGCTTTACGAACCCGACTAACTGTACCCACCAGGATCCACTGTTTCAATGCGTGCACCACGTTTAGTTCTACGGGCCCCTGGAGACGTGGCCGGTTTGTAATGCCTCCAGTGGCCCTGCGGGGGCTCGAACTGACGACCTAAAAGACTTTGTCCTCAGGCCTTTACCAACCGAGCTACCCCTCAGGGCCATATACACCATACTTCCCAAAAGCTACTGTTCTGTTTATACGTTAAAAATACAGAAAATACCTAAAAATGTCACTCAACTTTCAGAAATAGTCTATCCATGCCATCCGTTAAAAAAATGCTCATTTCATGCCACTGCCGTTAAAGAAATGGCTCATCCATGCCATTACTGACTAATGACTCAATTTTTATTTGGCCCATCCATGCCACTGCCGTTAATCAATAATGGCATGGATGAGCCATTTCTTTAACGGCGGTGGCATGAAATGAGCATTTTTTAACGGATGGCATGAATAGAACATTTCTGAAAGTTGAGTGGCATTTTTAGGTCTTTTCCATTAAAATATGATCAAGAAGATTCCATAATTTAGTCAATCTGTTTTGCATCAGGTCATCAGCAACTGAGGTGCTGCAGAAAATACAACAAGACGGAAGCAACAACACTATGTGTGCATTATTGCTCCTCATCCAAAACTCACAATCAGAGTACAAAATTTTGGCAGCAAATTTGTTGCTTCAGTTAGACATGCTAGTAAGCATATTCAAGTGTTATCTTTCAACGTATCAGGAAAAAAATGTGTCAATGTCGTAACTAATACACCTGTAATAGAACTGCACATGTTGAGCTTAGAATCTCCCAAGCGTATAGGGATAACATGATATTGAGCACTGAAGTACACAAAGAGAACAACAAAAAAATAGGAACTTACCTTTTATAGCTTAAGAAAATTAGCACGAAACACTATACAAAGAAGAATTTTACATTTTCTTTCATTCCTTCTATAAACAGAAAGCTAAAATCTACCTATATCTGGTTTCTGGCTATTGTTGCCTGGACTCTCCAAAAGTAGTGCATTTTTGGAGGATCCGAACACGGGTGCAACGATATTTTTGGAGAGTCCATGCAACTTAAGTTTATGACCCTATGAAACTAATGTAATACCTATTCGTACATTTTATACACTTGCTTACAGACTAAAAGGAGTAACCATGAGCTTTTGACGATGAAAAATTTTCAGGAAGAAACATCTAGTAAATTTGTATACTGTGAAGAGGCTATGGAAGCCCTACTTGAGTCAGTGACATGTGAAGAGAATACAGCGACACAGGCACTATCAGCATTCATCCTATCTAATTTTGGCGGAACATGCTCTTGGTCAGGAGAACCATACACAATACCATGGTTGCTTAAAAAGGCTGGTTTAACTTCACTGCAACATAAGAACATGATAAAGAATGTTGACTTCTCAGATCAATGTCTACAGGTATTTGTGATTTAACTTGGTGCTGCGTGAGATCATATAGATATTGATCAAAAGTGCAGGTAGAAGAGCTAGGAATGATTTAGCACCCAAGATTTATCTCAACAGTCCGCAAACAAACTATTCCATAGGATTTACATTTTCCTTTGGGGCTTCAGCTTCATAGCTATCCTACCCTTTGGGATGCTCCTATTCTTATATATTTAGATTTCTATCATAGCATTGTGGAGATTTTTCTCATTTAGAGTGCTTCTTAGTTTTTCAGAGTTCTCACAGAATCAATATGTTCCCATTGATAGCTGTTGTACAGCTTCTTATAAACTATAGTTGTACAGTTTTTTGATAAGGTTCTAAACAACAGTGGTACAGTTGCTGTTTCTGAAGCTATGAACCCAAAGCAAATGTTCATTAACAAGCACAAACAAATCTTTTTTGTTTTGAGAAGGTAACATATTTGTATATTAATATAAAGACTTCACTAAAATTGTGAAGTCACCATAATTACAATGTAAGTGCCCATACAAAAGTACAGAAAAAGGACACTTTTCACGCTCACAATGAATCTAGGCGGGCATCTAAAATGGATACACTATCCTCCAAAAGTTTTCCTTTACACCAAAAATAAAAAGGAGCTAAACATTTCGTCTTTTATCTTCTGGATGTTGTTGGACTTATCTTCAAAGCATCTTTCATTTCTCTCTTCCCAGACTGTCCACTATACAAGCTGGGACAATTCTCCATCTCTTTTATCTTTCGAAAGTGTGCCCTCTTTATTCCAGCTAGCTAGAATATCAAGGATTCTTCCGGGCATTGTCCATGGAATTCCCCTTAGACTGATGAAAATCCTCCATATTTGTATAGTGAAATTGCAATGCAAAAAAAGATGGTTAATTGTCTCTGCCTTCTCACCACATAGGTAACACCTAGAACACAGCTCTATATTGTACTATTTAATATTTAGAGGCACTAGGATCTACACTGACCAATTTTGCTACTACATAATATTTCATGCTCAGCAGCATACGTAAGTTGTTTACCTGTTCTAAAGATTCCATAAACTTGCAGGATGTTGGCATAGAGACATGGTGCAGCAAAGTAGCAAAGCGCTTCTTAAAATTTGGAAGTTCTCTTTTCCATGCTTTAGAGAAAGGACTTAAGAGCAATTCGAGGAGCACTTCCCGAGACTGTCTTGCCGCTACTGCATGGATCGGGTCTGAAATCATGAAAGCCCCAGATGATTTGAGATATGCAGCCTGCGAGATCTTGCTTAGTAGAATTGAGCAATTTGTGCATCCAGGACTAGAGCTTGAAGAGAGGCTATTAGGATGTCTTTGTATCTATTATTATACTTCCGGAAGAGGTATTGCTCTAAAGTTGTACTCTTATACATTCATTTTAAATTGGGATATTTAAAAAGAAGTCTAAAATTTCATATTTTGCCTGAAAACAAGCTAAGGAAGCACTTTTAGCTGCTTTAACAATTAGAAGGTTGTTACATTGCTCAAAAATTGTCTGCGTAGAAGGGTCTTATGGTTCATCTTTATCAGATAACTTTGATTACAATAGAACATGACAACTAATCAAAATTTAGTTCCTGCTGCTTTTGCTGACAGCCTAACAACAAACTAGAGGAAAAAGACCTTGAATGGCAAAAGAGAGTGATCTTGTTTCGTGAATCTCAGGAATCTCTGCAGTGAGTACTTACAGTTTTACTTGTGATTGCTGGAGAATGAGTATATAGGCAGCATCTGTAGATGGAAAGAACTTTCATAAACAGCCACAGTCCGTCGTGATTTACATATCTCTCTCACAAATTTCTCTTTAATTTGATAGTCCCAAAATCACATGTTGGTTAGGCATAGGTTTTTCTGCTCGTACATCACCTATATGCCTATGTTAACTTGCTTTCACATCAAGCATGTACTTAAGTCACCTTTAGCCAAGTTAACTTGCTTTCAATTCAAACATGTACCTGAAATGAAAAACTCTTATAGGGATGAAAAAACTAGTCAACTTGTCAGAAGGAGTTAGAGAGTCACTAAGACGTCTTTCCAGTATCAGTTGGATGGCAGAAGAATTGCTTAAGGTTGCTGACTATATCCAGCCAAACAAGTGGGTAAGTAGACATCAGATTTCTTTCTTACACATCTAATGACTGCATCTGATGTTAACAGCACAATCATGCAACCAAATGTATGTCTACCTCAGAATGCAAATCACCCTACTACAATCATCACATCTAGTACATATGAACCTATTAAACTTCCTTAAACAGTATTTTCAGTATAACCTATTATCATCATTGTATTAGCAGGCATCCAAGTGGGAACTATTACAAGCTCGGTAACCTTAACATTCTAAAATAAATTCCACTGTCAAAGAGACTACTAGGATATTTCCCTGAATAGGAAACCTACATATTGAATATGTGTCTTGTTCACTAAAATGCAGAGCAAGGATAAAACGCATCAGGAAAGTAAAAACCCATGTGAAAGATGTAGCACCTCTGGCCATTTTGCTCTAGCATCAGGCCCATTTCATCCCACTACTATGTTATCATGATACAACCCTTCATTCTAACTCAAGCTTTTATTTGCAAATGTAAGAGCAGAGAATATCTTGTGTACACACACAGATTCTCGAGGTGGGTAGTAACCGCAGTGGAGCAGTAACTTCACTTATCTACTATAATGGACAGCTTTACAGCGGACATGCAGATGGTTCAATCAAGGTTTGCAGCTATTTTTAAGTGCTTCATACTTCTTGCCTCCAAATTTATGGTTCCCACTAACAAAGGAAGCATGTGGCCTCTTGATAAGTTAAATTCCAAAACAATGTGTGTGGATATGTGTACGTAAGATGGTCATTTTGTTACCTACATCTGGTGGGATTGGGGTTTTGGGGGGGGGGGGGGGGGGCAAGAGAGTGAATTACAGGCCTATTACTTTAGTAACCGTATCATTATGGTATTTTTATTATAATAACATCGCGTTTTAAGTTTTATAGAAGCGAAACAACATATCTGATGGTTTTACATCATAGGTGTGGGACATCAAAGGACAAGCAGCGACACTTGTACGGGACGTGAAGGAGCATAAAAAGGCTGTGACATGCTTTGCCATTTCTGAATTGGGGAATTGCCTGTTGAGTGGATCTGCTGACAAAACAGTAAAGGTGAATAGTACCCAATCAAGTCATATGCTATGGACCGAAGGGAATTCTAAATATGCATTTAAGATTGATGTGTTTTTCTTTCTCTACAGATTTGGCAAATGCTTGAAAGAAATCTTGAATGCGTAGAGACTATACTGGCAAAAGATTCAATTCAGAATATTAACACACACGGAAAACTGATTTTTGCAATTACCCAAAGCCACAAAATGAAGGTAGATACAAAATCATTACATTCAGAAGAAAGAACTTACAAATAGGAAGGCAGGCTCTTATAGTCATGTCTGAGAAGCCAAGTTCCGGAATGACTTTTAGATAGTATATTATATTAACAAGACGTTCTCTTTTATAGGTGTTTGATGGATCACGAAAAGCCAGTAAATATTTTACGAATAAATCCGTAAGGTGTGGAATATTGATACACGGAAAGCTTTATGTAGGCTGCACAGATTCAAGCATACAGGTCAGGGTTAGATCTTGACTTACATTCCTATAGATAATGGAACAACTCATAAACCAATTGAAGAACAAATATCAAATTACTCAATGCAGGAGTTAGCTATAGCAAACAGCAGGCAGCAAGAGATCAAAGCACCATCAAAGATTTGGAGTATGAAAAATAAGTCTGTGAACTCATTAGCCGTATATAAGGACTGGATATATAGTGCAAGTTCGATGATTGAAGCTTCACATATAAAGGTAACAAATGCAACTTGCTGATGTGGAGTAAATACCTCTTCCATTGACACCCTCATTGATGCAGGACTGGAGAAAAAACAAAAAGCCCCAAATATCTTTGTCGCCAGAAAAGGGATCCAACGTGTTGGCAATGGAAGTAGTGGAGGACTTCATATATTTAATTTGCAGTGCATCAATGAGCAACATCCAGGTACTGGGCATATTTTTCCGAGATACTGAGATTTAAGTTTGATAATTCTAGAAAGTCATATCCCAAAGGGAAAAAGAGAAACTATCTCTACCTAACAAAAATCACCTTGGGCCAAGGTCAAGTTCAATGAATGAGTACTAAATATATGCAAATTACTCAACTCGCTTACACAAAATTTATCATGTTAAATACCACTTCATCTCTAAGCAACTGGCTGCATACTGACCCATGAATACATGAGATGGTCAGATTTGGCTGAGAGGAACACTACACAAAGTTGGAAGATTATCAGCAGGCAGCAAGATAACAAGTCTTCTGACAGCAAATGACATGATTATATGTGGTACAGAAACAGGAATGATTAAGGTTTGTCTATTGAACTTGTTCTACGCAATAAAGGAAGAATTACTAAAAGGGAAATAACTAAATTGCAGAATATACGTGCTTATCATGTAATATGCACCAGTGGTAATAACAAAACCACATGTTGCCAGTATTGTGCACTTGCCAATTTTGAATATCAAAGCTTCCACAACCCCTTTTGGTATTCTCCCTTCAAAAAATCTAATTAAAAGAAAGGCACAATCTTCATTTTATTCTTTCCAAACAAATTGGTACTAACTCCTTGCTTTGACTTCTCATCTTAAAAAATGGCAGGGTTGGATCCCCCTCTAGTGGTATATTGCAGGAACAGAAAACGTAAAGTTTAGCACAAGTAATAGAAGTTAGTCGTCTTCACCCTGTACAGAAGGAGCAGGCAGTCTGATTCCATAAGATGTAGAGAGAACACAACCATGCAAATGATTGCAGTGTAATTATATCATTTCACTTCAAATAATTCTACTTGCCATGTAAATGAATTATGAAAAAATATCAGATAAATGCTAAACCTTTTTGTTCTCTTCTTTTCTGCTTAAAAAAAGGATGTTACCAACTTACATACATTTCAACTTGCATTCGAGCATTAATAAAGATTATAAGATCATACACATACCTACTTACATACAAACACACATACTGAAAAATTTGAACACATGGCGAGCAAATGGCATTTCTGTTTTACATTCTAAAGGTAAAACGTTGGATTTTACCCCGTTCTCTCCTTCCCCTTTCTCTTCTCTCTATACCATCCCTGCCTCCAAAATAAAGAGAAAAGTAAAAGTAAAAGTAATACTCATATTCCCTCTTTATGGTTCCTGATTCCCATTCAACAAATTTCATGCTTCCTTTTATCTTATTACTAGATTTGGATAGGACAATGCTTGATGCGTTTAGACTCCGGTAAAAAGAAAAGGAATAAATATGCCTACAACCATCGAGGGCGGAGCTAGCTCTTCCGCTACGGGTTCGTCCAAACTTAGTAGCTTTGGTCCAAACCCTATATTTGTCTTAAAATCCTATTGAACATGTAAAAATGATTAATTTAGAACCCACTAACTTAAAAGAACAAGAATCCCAAACACATAAGCTTCAAATAGTGGCTCTGACCAACATTAACACATATTATTAAAAGTCCTCATTAGGTACAAGTTAATGGAACATTATGAAACAAAAATCATGAAGAGAAATTTCAACAAACACATAATCAACAGGCCCAGATCAAAATCATGAAATAAAAAGCTATATATCTTAGTCCCGCAACAATTAAAGCAAAACCTACAAAAATAGTACTATTACTATGAAGTCATAATCCTTTATCTAAAAAAAGATCCTCTATAATTAATATTGAAACAGACACAGAACGATACTCAGATTCCTGTCTTCTCTTATCCTCTACAAAAAGGAAAACATGAAACTAATTCTTTATATAAACTCAAAATCGATCAAAAAGGCTTTAATTCTTGAAGTCACACAGCTACAAAACTGTCTCATAACCACATAGACTGGAAAAACTGAGACTCGACCAGTTTCTGTCTGGTACTTTCCAGATGTGCCGTAAACATTAAGAGTTCGTTCACGTCATGACATGTTTCAACATTGAATTTAGAATCCCACATACCATTTGATGCTGACTCTGAAGAATGAGAAGAATCGCAATGGTTTTGAAAGGTGGTAAGGACCTCGTTCCCACCACAAGTGTAAGGTTTTCCAGTGGGAGAGAAAACAAGAACGGCAACTTGAACACCACTAGTCTCGGATTCGAGTTCTACAGCTTTCTTGAAAAGTCCTTTGCGTCTCTTTGAGAATGTCACCATTCTTGATGATTCTTTTGTTATTTTCTTGATTTCAATCTTTTTCTTTCCTGTACCCATCTTTCTTCAATCTCTCTGCCAAGGGAAGGCAAGTGAAGCTCTTTAAAGAAAAAACTTACAGGACATCCGATGAGGTTTTTAGTCTCTCTTCGAGAACACTATTCATCAAGCTAACAATATCATCATCGCTAGCTAGCCACCAGAATATGAGATTGATGTTAAAAACGTTGAAGAACCTTATATAGGCGTTTGCTTGGACAAAAAAATTGTTATTCATGTTAATGTCGATAAATTATGCAAATGAATATTTTATATGTAAATATTACTGCAATATTCAGATATAATGTGTTTAACAATTAAGAAAATATTTTTTTTGATTAATATTTTAATTGAGTTCAGTTAATTTAAGTTTGAAAGCATAACATAATATTTTTAAAATATGATCTAATTAAAAAATAAAATGATAAAAATTATTTGTATTTGAGATGAGAAATTTTCTAAATTTAATCTATATTATATTAGAATAAGTGTGATAAAATAGATATTAAATTCAAACAGACTAATAAAAATTCACACGACAATTTAATAATAATAGGTATTTGAATAATGTAAATCAAATAAAGTATAAATAGAGAAAAAATCGAATATTTTATCATAGGAAAAAGGGTAAAAGTTTTTTTTTTATTTATTTAAGATGTAGATTTAAATTTATGATAAGAAAAGCAATAATATAAGTTTACATAACTCAAGTATAATAGGTAAAATCAAAAACTAAAAATATTGAAAAATAAAAATAAATTTGAGATAAGGTAAGGACATTTATAAATCATAAGTTTAGAAAATAATATAAAGGAAATGTAATATACTTGAAAATATTATTAAATTAAGTTTTTCAAGCAATATTTTTAAAACAAAATAAATATTTATTCATAATTAAAAAATTATATATTTATCTTATATTATTAAAAAAGTAATATTTGCAAGTTGAGAATTTGCCCAATAAATCTGCATTCTAACTATTTCGCCGATGTAATATTTATTTTTCAATTTAAATAAATAATATATTTATCTCGACGTCAATTATTATTGCATATAATTTATTCTTATTCTTAATTTTATTCTTTTTTTAATAGATACAAAAAAGACGTACAATGCATGTGTATTAAAACTAATTCTAAAAAAATATGAAAATTTTTCTTATCTATACTATAATAGAAATTTATTTATCTATTTTCTCTAGATTTTGTAGTTTATAAAAAGTATCTAGGTTTTTTTATAAACTGTATATATTCCTCTTTAAAAAGTTCTCACCTCATTATTAGCACCTTCAATCAACAAATTGAATTATATCCATTCTTTTTTTTTCTTTTACTCCCCTCCATCCTTTTTCTTCTACGCATATCAGAAAGCAAGTTCTTCTTCCAATATTATTTCACCAGTTTTTTTCTTACAATTTTTCGAAAACTCTATACAAGATACTCGTTAATGGTATAAAAAGACACAAGAAAAATACAAATAGACAAAAAAAGTCTTGGCAAAAAAAGAAGCCATACTCGCCTTAGAAATGGAACCAAGAAAATAGTTTTTTTTTGTACGGTAATATTTTCGATCTAATACAATTTTGAAGATACATCCTAGTAATTATAGAAAATCTGAAAAATTTCTACCCATACATGTTACTACTCTAAAAGCTAATATAATTCTGACACAAGATTGTATTGTAATTGTATCATTATTGTATCAAGTAATCTTTCATATATTGATGCATCAAATACAATTCAGATACAAATTTGATATAATCCTGAAAGAATTCTTATACAATTACGATACAACTTAAAATTATATTCTAAACTTAAACGGAATCAATATCATATTATACTTGTATTAGTAATGTATCATGTTTAGGTACACATTGTGATACAATTATGATACAATCATGATACAATTCTTAATTATGATACAATTTCGATCTTTTATCTTTTTCAAGTTTCAATCTAAAACGTCCACCTAGAACCAACTCTAAACTTAATCATGATACAATATTGTATTATAATAGTATTTATATTGTATCAGAATTGCCTTAGGTATTGATGTATCAAATACAATTATGATACATTTATCATCAATAGTAATACAATTTCGAAACTTTTTCTTTCTCAAGTTTTATTCTGAAATTCAACCCAAAACCAACTTTAAGCTTAACCAATCTCGCTTAAAATTGAGATATGAACCCTAAAAGATATTTTTAATCGTTTTCAAGAATACGCAACCCAAAAAATCACAAATTCGTAAAATCCGGATATCTAATTTAAAGTTTCGAAACTTTTTAATGGTATATCAATGACATACCCTCTACCTACAATTTCATAGATAATATCGCTGGATTTGTCAGTAGTTGAAACTTTTTAATGATGTTGATGGAAGTGATTCACAGAAATATATAATGTTATTAGAGAGATAATAGTTTGATATGTGTGAGAGAGAGAGATTGGCTGATTTGTATCAAAGAGAGAATGACTTTAAAATCTTTTGAAATTGGGAAGAAAATCATTATTGTAAGAGGCCATTTAAGCTGATAGATGGGGATGAGGAATACAGTTACAAATTAATCCCTATATTTAGGGGATCCTTCTTTTATCCTGATTTTGTACATAAATAATAAATATAGATATATAAAGTAATTTTTAAAAAACATAAAAAAAAATAATTAATAAGTTTCTTATATAATATAACTAGGTAAAAATCCCAAAACACATAACATAAATGAAAAGAGAACGGAAATGGACTCGGAGGGCCCATAACTCAAAATGAGCCCATTGAATTGTTAGCTGTTTGGCCCAAGAAGAGTTAGGGCCATCCGGGTTTCGGCCCGGAAAATTCGAGTCGGCATGAGAGAATTGACTAATGACTACCGCGGTCCGCGTGTTGTCCTATACCTTCACAAACGTGACGTGTTCGGTATTTCTACTCTCCTCTTTTTCATTCTTAGCAACTCCCCAAAAAGAAAACAGAATAAACCCACCAAATATAAAAATCTCTGTAGAAACGCCTCTTTAACAGTCAATTTATTTATTTGCATAGGCAGAAGAAATGGCAGAAAAGAAGAACACGTTGGAATCGGTGAGGGAATGGGTGGTGGAACACAAGCTCCGAACAGTTGGTAATTATTGTACTTTTGTTGTTGAATATTCTTTTAGCTATATGAATCAACAGATTCTTTCTTTTCTTTCGTTTTGATGTTGGGTTTTCTTCTCCTTTTTTTTTTCGGGTTGAATTATTTGAAGGGTGCTTATGGCTGAGTGGAATAACGGGTTCAATTGCTTATAATTGGTCGCAACCCAACATGAAAACCAGCGTTAAGATTATTCATGCCAGGTAATTACACTCTTATCCCCAATTATGAGGGATCGAGGTTTAAAGATTCAATTTTTATTTTTGTTTACCGTCAAGCACATGTTTCTGTGTATGCATATGTGTCTGTTCGATTTGTAGATTGGTCCCGACTCTTAATTCACTTCTGATGCAGGGTTCCATAGCAGAATATGATGATGTTAATTGCATTTACTTTCATATGTATGCTTCACATTCCGTTTAAGCTTTTACTGTGGTTTAAGCTATACATATATATCTAATTGAAAAATTTATCAAAAGCGAACTGAGGAAAATTGGAACTTTCAGTAGATTAGATTTCTAGAAGAGCAGCAGCAACAACAACATACCCAGTCCCAGTGTATTCCCACAATTAGGGTTTGGGAGGGTAGTATGTATTCCGACCTTATCCCGAAGGTAGAGAGGTTATTTCTGGTAGACCCTCTGAGATTTCTAGAGCATGATGAGCATTTTTTATGCTCATCATTAATATGAAGACACACGGGAGATGTATAAGCTAGATAAGGCTTGATTTAGTTGACACCAAAAGCCGGTTTCAAAGGTATATAATGTCATCGGAAGTCTTTCTTTGTGCTGATCATATTCTTTGCTTTTTTCTATTAAAGGGTATGATTCCGTGTGTCACTTGCAGAACTCAGAAGAAGTGTAATGTGGTTTCAATCTTAATATAATTGGAAGTCTTTCTTTCCTCTGATCAGATTCTTTGTTTTTTTTTCTATTAGAGGGCATGATTCCGTGTGTCACTTGCCAAACACAGAAGAAGTGTTATATGGATTCAATCTTCGATTCAACTTGGGTTCTAGGATATACTGTTTCCGAAAGGGGAACTGGTTAAATTGAAGACTAATACATCCTTTCTCATGCAGTATGACTTGAGAGAGCACTTGATGTTGTTGAATATAACTTGAAAAACTTAAAAATAGAAAAACACACGTGCACAGATACTAGGCTTGGAAGTTTTTCAGACTCTTCAACATTGACAAGGTTTTTTTATTTTTATTTTCAACTCTAACTTCAGATACTCTTTCTTCAATTTCAACTCAAATGTGGTCCAAAATGCTTACTGAGTATTCGGATTTCAGAGGTGGTTTTCTTTGAGTAGAAGATTCTCAGAAATTTGTGAAACCAGCTCTTCTGGGGGGACTTTTTCAGGTTGTCTTAGACGAGTTTATTCCTTGCCCTTTTCCACTATCTTATTAAAATCAATTTGTCTTGGCCAGCACTAGTGGCGGGGTTGTGCCAGCATTTTCTTCGAGATTTTGAATTGTTTTTCGGGGAAAGTGTTTTTCATCCATACAGCAAGAAAGGGAAGTTTTTCAATTTTTGCAAAAACTAATTGTCTTTCTTGATTGGAACTCTTCTTCACATTTTTTAAGCTATCAACAATATCTCCTATTCACTTTGACAAGATTACGTGGGGTTGGGTTTGGGGGGAGGAGTTGCTAATATAGGTTCTTGTATTTTTACCCATGCTTTAAAATTATTCTAATTGGACAAGCTCATGAACCATGCGAATCAGGACCTGAGTCCTGACTAATAATCCCTGGAGCTCGTCCAGGAAAAAGAGAATATTGTAACTTAAAGCAAGTGCAACATTAAGTTGTTAATATATTATGAGCTTTATGTCTGATCAACTCTCTGAGTGTGTTTTACACCTTATCTATTTGTTATTTTCAAGAACCCGGGCTATTCCATTTTAGTTTGTTGTGTTTGTCTAGTTTTGTGGTGGGCGAGACTGAGATATTAATGCCTTGTTAAAAAGATATCTGTCAATATCGTTTAATACAAGAAACCTAGTAGGAATACATGTTTTCCAAGATGAGAAAACATCTAACTTTGATGGCAATCTCTACCTCCGACAAAACATAGTATTTAAGTGAGAAGGATAGAGGGGTGGGCCCATTACCCACGGAGTTTCGTACCGTGTGCCACAACAACATCAACTACCCAGTATAGTCCCACAAAGTGAGGTATGAGGAGGGTGATATGCAGACGAGGGTGATATGCACACAGGCCTTACTCCTACCCGAAAGGGCAGAGAGGCTGTTTCCAATCGACTCTCGGCTCAGGGAAGGAAAGGAAAAGCAAAAACAAAAACAAAAAAGCATTAGTAACTCCAGCAAATCGCATAAATAATTCAACATAAGAACCATAAATAAAATGGCATGCAATAATATCAAACAGTAACTACCATAAATAACTACCATAAGGGACACACACTCCAATACACAAATCATTTATGGAGAGCCCTACCAAGCCCCATCCAACCCCGGGAAAGGAGTTCGAAAAGTTCTAGAAGCCCCTATCCTACAACCTTGATGCTAGACCTCCAGACTTTCCTATTAAGGGTCGTGTCCTCAGAAATGCGCATTCTAGTCATGTCCTGCCTAATTACCTCTCCTCAATACCTCTTATGCCTCCCTCTGCCTCGCCTCACGCCCACCACCGCCAGTCGCTCACAACTCCTCGTCGGGGCATCAGGGCTTTTCCTCTTTACATGCCCGGATCACCTGAGCCTCGCTTCTCGCATCTTCTCATCCACAGGGGCCACCCCCCACCTTCTCTCCAATAATTTCATTCTTAATCTTATCTAACCTGGTGAACCCGCACATCCACCCGAGCATCCTATCTCAAAAACTTTCATTCTCTAAACATGAGTTCTTCACCGGCCAGCACTCCGCCCCATACAACATGGCAGGTCTAACCACAGCTCTATAAAACTTCCTCTTGAGTTTCTATGGCACTTTCTTGTCACATAGGACTCCTGATGCAAGCCTCCACTTCGACCACAATGCCCCTATACGGTGGGTGACATCCCCATCTATCTCTCCGTCCCCCTGAATCACCGACCCAAGATATCTGAAACTGTCCTTCTTGCCGATGACCTGAGATCCAATCTTCACGTCCCTGCATACTTCGCTCGGTTCAGCGCTGAACTTGCACTCCAGGTATTCTGTCTTAGACCTGCTTATTTTGAAACCCTTAGACTTGAGAGTCTGTCTCCATACCTCTAGCCTCTCGTTAACACCGACCCTCGTCTCGTCTATCAAGACTATGTCATCAGCAAATAGCATACACCAAGGCATATCCCCTTGAATATGTCGGGTAAGAGCATCCATTACCATTGCAAACAAGAGAGGGCTAAGTGCCGATCCTTGATGGAGCCCCAGAACCACCGGAAAATGGTCTGAGTCGCCACCCACCATCCTGACCCTAGTCTTAGCTCCATCGTACATTTCCTTGATTACTCTGATGTAGGCTTCCGGCACACTCTTCGCCTCCAGGCACCTCCATAGCACCTCCCTAGGGACCTTGTCATACGCCTTCTCCAAGTCGATAAACACTGCCACCCACCATCCTAACCCTAGTTTTAGCTCCATCGTACATTTCCTTGATTACTCTGATGGAGACTTCCGGCACACTCTTCGCCTCGAGGCACCTCCATAACATCTCCCTAGGGACCTTGTCATACGCCTTCTCCAAGTCGATAAACACCATGTGTAGGTCCTTCTTCTTATCCCTGAACTGTTCCACCAATCTCCTGACAAGGTGAATAGCTTCTGTAGTAGAACAACCCTGCATGAAACCGAATTGGTTCACGGATATAGATGTCATCTTCCTCACTCTCGCCTCGGTCACCCGCTCCCAGACCTTCATGGTGTGACTTATTAGTTTGATACCCCTGTAGTTGTTGCAGTACTTGATATCCCCTTTGTTTTTGTACAAGGGCACCACTGTATTCCACCTCCACTCCTCCGACATCTTTTTGGTCCTGAAGATCGCATTGAACAACCTGAGAGCCACTCCAATCCTAACCTACCCATGCATATCCAGAACTCCACCGGGATTTCGTCTGGCCCAGTCGCTCCACCCCTACTCATCCTACGCAAAGCCCCCACGACTTCCTCCGCCCTAATGCGCCTGCAGTACCCCAGGTCTTTATGTCGTTCCGAATGCCCCAGCTCCCCTAACTCTATGTTCCGATCCCCCTCCTCGTTAAGTAGGTCTCAAAAGTATGCCTACCACCTCTGCTTGACTTGAAGCTTCTCCATCGGAACTCTTCCATCCTCGTCCTTGATGCACCTAACGTGGTTGAGATCCCGCGCTTTTCTCTCCCTTACTTTAGCTAACCGGAATAACTTCATGTCCCCGACTTTCTACCCCAATTCCTCGTACATGCGACCAAACGCCGCGTTTTTAGCTTCTGTAACCGCCAGCTTCGCTTTCTTCCTCGCCACCTTGTAAATCTCCCAGTTCACTCTCTTTCATCCTCGCCACCACGTGCCACTAGCCCTCGGAAATTTCTCAGTCATCAACATGAGCATGGTATATATATATATATATATATATATATATATATATATATATATATATATATATATGTTTTTATACTTATGGGTTTTGTCAGCTCCTTAAGTTCTAGATTGGAGAGAACAAATTGCACAGGAGCTATATCATTTGGTATAGTCATTTACCTGAACTTAAGTTATGCTTGTTAAATGAAATTCTTATATACCTTATTAAAAAAATTCTCGGTTAATAAGAAAAGAACTTACTTTGACGGTGTTGGGTGATCTTTGCTGCTACTCCTAAGCTTTTGGTAATTTGTACATCTTGCCTTGTTAGTCTTGTAAGAGTTGAGAGCAGAGTTACATGCTCTGGCTTTTTCAAAAGTAGTTATCTTTATTCATTTTGGCATTTTGGTTGTGTAAATCATGTGGCGTTTCTGGAGCTGTAACTGATGTCTTTTTATTGGTAATCAGGCTGCATGCACAAGCCCTGACTCTTGCTGCATTAGCGGGCGCTGCAGTCGTTGAGTACTATGACCATAAATCAGGGGCCAAAGCAGAACGTGTTGCCAAGTTCCTCCGACCGCCAGCCCCTCATCCGCACAAGGAGTGAATCAGACTTGAGTTGAGTTGATGAATAAAAAGAATTAGGCACAGCTTATCTGTTGGGTCATGCCCCTCAACTTCCCATGGAAAATTTCCAGTACTGGAGAGGCTAGATGACACACCTTTCCCTATTAATTTTGATTTTTGTGGGTCTATTTATAGTCGTGAGATGAAGAATCATGAAAAGTACCCCAAGTATTTTCTTGTTGTATGTTAAAATATCCATAGATTAAAATATCTTGTGTCTAGTATGAATTGCTATGTCTGATTTGCCTGCAGTTGAAAGCTAGTAGAACATCCTTTGCATTAATTGACGAGATATCAATTTATTGGCTAAGTGGTCCTTCTATAGAACAAAGTTTTATAACATCCTAAATACTTGACAAAAAACACAAGTTAAAATGTATAATGTTGTTTTAACTTGTTATGGCTTAAAGTTCAGAAGAGAGATTCTTCATCTCTTTCATGTCTATAATCTTCAGAGCATCTTAATTTCATTAAGGAACTATTTAATCTTTAATTGAAGAGATTTGATTGGAGTTTATACAACATTTCTCTCAAAATATATTTTATTACTTAAATTGTCCTACCAATTAATTGTTCACATTGTTACTTTCTAACCCCTACAAGGCTGGAAGGTAATTTATCCCCATAGATTAACTACTTGATCAATCTTAAATCTCAAGTAATATAATATTTTTTAATGTTGGGGATTCTCTTATTTTGTTTTATATAAATTTCAGTTATAATGAAAGAAACGTTTGTTATAATGTCCAATAATATTGTCATAAAAGGTAGAAATTTACATATACTAATGCCAAATAGAAATTAGTATTTAAATCTAGATAGGTGTATATCATATTCAGTTAGGCTGGGTGGTATTCAGGGGCGGCTCAACCCCGAGCTGGCTAAAGCCATTGCTTTAGGCCCCAAACCTTACCCATACTATATACTATGTCTATATGTTTTTTTTTACTCTTTTGATGAACCATTTACTGTCAATTTGTCAATAATCATTAATGGTATAGTTTCAAATGTTATGCTATTCTTTAGAAAGGATTTTGTTGAACTCTAACAGATTAAATCAAACTACGTCTTGTTTCGTTCCTCTTATTTATTCAATACTTGAATTAATTTTCCCTTTTACAATGGCTTCTGCACACACTTTGAGCTAATTAGCTTCGTACTAATGTTTTAGAATTTTTTTTGAATTAAATGTTACTAAAAGAATAGTACAAATAGAAGATTATACATTATATACTCAATTCTCTTAAAAATACTGTGTTTATTTTTCACATATCTAATTGCTTTGAGGAAAAATTTAAGCAATTGACAGTTCTCCTATGCTGATAGATATTTTTCAAGGGAATTTAATAAGATAAATTAAATCAACAATATATCATCAAGAAAGTTTTAAGTAAATTGGCTATACTATCAATTAAGAAAAAAAATATTAGAAAGTTTGTTGTAAAAAATAAATGGCATCTTTGAAAATAATTTACAGCTACAAGAATCAAAATAAAAATAAAATAGAAATTTTATTAAATATTTTAAGGCCTCTAATTAAGATTTAGCTTTAGGCTCATACTTTGGTCATTTTTTCTCTTTCACCGTTGCACCATTCACGTGACATGCCATATAACAAATTTTCCTGTAGTCACCTAAAATTATAAAAATTAAAAGTAAAGGAAAAACATGTCGCTTGTAATAGAACTTATATACACTGCTGGAACTGGTCAAAATACATTGAACATGTGAATATATATTTTTGAATTTAATTTAATTTTATTACGCGAACCTTACACTTGGAGTAGCTTAAATTGCTAGAAAAGGAAGTGAAAAAGCCATTAGTTTCGCCGTACAGTAGAGCAATCTTACGGCAAACAAACATGCAAAAGCCTATACTCATTTGAGTCTCTCTCACACAAAGTAAACTTCATCACATAGCTACATTATATTATCATCATTCCTTTTTACAGCGCAGCCCACATTTCGGATCTCTTATGATATTTCTTCTTAGATCTCCAAAAGATATTCAAAAGTTTTGGCCACTATGGAAACTGAACGTAAGAAGGACATGTTGAACAAGAAAGGGTTATTTTTTAAATACCCAATGAATTACGTGTTTGGAGAGCAGCGAATGGTTTGTTTATTAATCGGAATTACCATTTCAATTGCGGCTTTCGCTCTGGTTAATTCTATTTCTTCTCCGTCGTTGTTGGCCGGGTACAAAATCGGTAGTGATTCGATTTCGGACGTTTCGGTTGTCTCAACTTCTTTGATTCCTCGTAGAATAACGTACGAGCTGGTCGATGAAGCTAACCGCAACATTAATGCAGGCATGTTTAATTACCTTAATTTTGATTCCTAAATTACAAACAATATCAATGTCCATTGAATGAAACGACAGCCGAGAGCATAAAGTATGTTATACTCACCTTATCCTAATGCAAGCATTAGTGACTGCTAGAACCCGTTGTTGCTAGGAGTTTTTATATATATATATATATATATATATATATATATATATATATATATATATATATTTGACTGTTGGTTTAATTTAATGTATTGCAGGTGGAAAGGTGCCATTAGGATTAAAGAAAAAGAAGTTGAGAGTATTGGTAACAGGGGGAGCTGGTTTTGTTGGGAGCCATTTGGTGGATAGGTTGATAGAAAGAGGGGATAGTGTGATTGTGGTTGATAATTTCTTCACTGGACGGAAGGAGAATTTGTTGCACCATTTAAGAAACCCTAAATTCGAGATGGTTAGACATGATGTGGTGGAACCAATTTTGCTTGAAGTTGATCAGATTTATCATTTGGCTTGCCCTGCTTCTCCTGTTCATTACAAGTATAATCCTGTCAAGACTATCATATCCTTTTTCTGATCGAAATATAAAGGGCTTGGTTTATTGACTTAGGAAGATAATAGAGTATAAATAATTTGTGTTTTTGAAGACTTCCTTGACTTAAATAGTTAGATATCACAAAACAAATGTGATGGGAACATTGAACATGTTGGGGCTGGCAAAAAGAGTAGGAGCACGATTTCTGCTCACTAGCACCAGTGAAGTGTATGGTGATCCTTTGCAGCATCCTCAAGTCGAAACTTATTGGGGCAATGTTAATCCCATTGGTTAGTCAAGTAATTTTTTTGTCTAATTGCTACTCTATAGCTGTCTATGTGAATTTAGCTATTCTTTTTGGAACCGAAGAAATAGTTAGTTAATTGTTTTTTTAGGGTGTTTGGCTAAGTCTATAAGCTGGTCGAACTAGATTATACACACTTTTTGACTTATCTACGCATTTGGTAAAATTAAAAGTATTTATAAGTTAAGTGCTTATAAGCCAAAAGTCATAAGTTGGTCTCCCCCAACTTATCAAGTTGCAGCTTATAAGCACTTTATGTTTGACAAAAATATTTACTATTATATCCCTAAAATACTTTTTTTTAAAACAAAACTCTTCGTATATCTAGTTCTTTAGCTGCATAGTATTAATTTCAACATTTTTATCCAAACACGTAAATGCTTATTTTTTTAATCAGCTTCAGCACTTAAAATTGCTCTTCCGCACCTAATGCTTATCAGCTACTCTAAATCATCTAAGTCAAACGGACTCTTTATATGTCAATGGAGCATATTTTTTTAGATTGGTTAGGTGTTTGTCCTCACTATCTTACTATATTTGATTATTCTAGCCTTTCCTTCTGGGAATAAAAAAACAAAACATGGTAAGAAAATTGGAACTAATACCTAACAATTCTTCCTCTTGACATGAATTTCTGACAAAATAAACTTATGGCACGCGAACACTTGTGTTTGCCTCTTTGCGAGATTGTTCTCGATATCTTATACTCTCTTTTATATACTGATTATACTCATCTTTGATCGTGGACGTAGTTCAATTGACCGAACCACGTTAAATATTTGTGTCTGTTTTGGTATATGCTCTTTTATTGTCTGATTTATCGACGACGTTCAAGATTTTCTTTACTAGCTTCCGCATAACACCCGATTATTTCAATCCTAAAATTATTTTTCTTATTACTTATTGTCTTGTTATCTTAAGTAAACAATCCTAGATTTGGTTCTGATCATTGAGCAGGTGTCCGAAGTTGTTATGACGAAGGAAAGCGAACAGCTGAGACTTTGGCCATGGATTACCATAGAGGACTTAACGTTGAGGTTTTCTACTACTTCAATTATATATTAGGCAAAGTTTCATGATTAAAGTTTATTATTTAACCACATTGTTATCCCAGGTTAGAATTGCTAGGATATTCAACACATATGGACCGCGTATGTGCATAGATGATGGTCGGGTTGTGAGCAATTTCGTGGCCCAGGTTTGTGTTTTAATATATAGACCAAAAATGGATTTTTGCACAAATAAACAAACTTTTCTATCCCAACCTCAAAAATTTCTTATATATGACATGTTTGATCACCCATTGTAATAATTAATACTACTTCTGAATCGATTGTAATTTGTTAGTTTGAATATTTGCAGGCCTTGAGAAAGCAGCCATTAACTGTTTATGGAGATGGGAAGCAAACTCGGAGTTTCCAGTATGTTTCTGATTTGGTAAACTCAATATTTTCTCCTCAAATTGAAGCTAGCTAGTTTGTGATCTTTCTTGTTGGAACAAATTTCTTTTGCTTAATTTGGAATTATTTTTACTTGATAAACAGGTAGAAGGATTGATGAGGTTGATGGAAGGGGATCATGTTGGTCCTTTCAATCTTGGAAACCCTGGTGAATTTACCATGCTTGAATTAGCTAAGGTATTTTTATTTATTTCAACCAAACCTTTGCCTTGCAATATTTCAAAATACATTTCTAAAACTTATTGTCTGCATATCTATCTCAAATTTTCAAAATATATATACAAAAACAAACCGATACTTCTAATTCTTTGATTCTACATCACAAATCTGCTATATCTGATACAATGATTGGAGCAACATCTATTTCAATTCAATTTGCACATTCACTACAAAAAAAAAATGGAATTAGCTACGAACGTCGACACTAATATGTCACTAAATTGCCCATAGCTAGCAGAATTTCTTAATAATCTATTGTTAATCTGTCGCTAAATGAGATTAGGGTCAAACTTTTCTTTTGCCCGACGCTACAACCAAATATTTTAGTAGTGATTTGATTCATCATTGTGGCTCAAATTTCCTAGAAAACGTATAAACAACTTTAACTTATATTCCTAATGTAAATGCCTTATATTCTAGCACATGAACCAAGTGATGACGGATCTAGGATTCTAATATGGGGATTGAAAAAATGTAGAAGTTTTTATACCTAGATTAGAAGCCTCCCTTAGGTTAAAGGAATTCAACAGTTCATGTATATGCAAAAACAAAAAAAATTAATTTGTATACGAAGGGGGTTAAATCAATTGAACCCCATTCTTCACCTTTAGTTCTGCAACTGCATGAACCTAGCAATGTGTTAAAATATGCATCTCAGTATTTGGACATGTTAAAAAAGTGAGTCAAGCAAAGTTGAAAAACGTTAAGATTGTGTGTTGGATCCCAAATAAGTGTGTAAACATTGAATAAACCTTTATAAAAGTAGACATGAATTTTTCTTTTTACTGACTGATATAACTATGCATGTATAAATCATAAATGTGTATAGTATTATTTTACACATATTTTTTTTTTAGGGCTACAAGGTTGAGAGATTTTGTGAAATAAGTAATACTCCATTATTTGCAGGTGGTGCAAGAAACAATAGATACAAATGCAAAGATAGAATTTAGGGCAAACACAGAAGATGATCCCCACAAGAGGAAGCCTGACATTTCAAAAGCAAAGCAACTTTTAGGATGGGAGCCAACAGTTTCTCTTCGCCAAGGTTTACCTCGCATGGTTGATGACTTTCGACAACGTATATTTGGCGATGAAAAGCTCAATTCTGGCTTATAAAATAGTGTTATTGTTATACAGTTTCTTTCGTTGAACCATGATTTGATTTTGGAGGAAAAGAAAGATGACAAGTTGATAATGATTTCTTGAGGAGATGAATACTACTGTATGAGTTATAGTAACCATATAGGTCCATAGTTCCCCCCCCCCCCCCCCCAATAATTATTTCAGAATAAGTCGCTCTTTGTTAAAAGAGCGACAATAGAATTGGAAGGTGTATTTTTTGTGTATTGGTAGTTAAATCAAGAAATTAAAGATGGTTTTGTACTTCTATAACCATATAGACTTTTCTCACTACTAGTAAATTGTCAAAAACCGTCCACAACATACTGATCGAAAACGTTCGGAAAATGGGTAAATTTGTCGCAAAAGTTAAAGAAAAAATTGCTCACAAAGATAACGACACACATCGATCGGGGAAAGTGGTTCCACAACAAAGAAACACTGCTACGTCTGACACATACAAAAATTCTGATAGATTTTTGTATTGACACTGCTACGTCTAACACAACACATACACTACAACAACAACAACAACTAGCCAGCAAAGTTTGGGGAGGATAATGTGTACGCAATCCTTACCTCTACCCTGATAGGTGCAGAGAGGTTGTTTCCGATAGACCCTCGGCTCAGAAACAACAAACAAACTCTACTAGAAAATATGTCTATGGCAACGTTTTCAAAAACGTTGTAATAGGTAGGAAAACCGTTGCAATAGCCAATTGTAAAGGTTTAGAGACCGTTACATCAGATCATTTGCCAACAGGTCTACGACAACGGCTTGAATAACCATTACAATATAATACCTGTGGCAACGGTTTGCCAGCAGTTGCCATAGGCTTCTCTATGACAACGGTTGCTCATTCGAATGAAACAGTTACAAACCGTGGCAATATGACTTAATGCAACGGTTTATTAGGCTATTGCAACGGATTTAATATGCTATGGCAACGGTTTGAATTACATATGCAATTGTAATTAGGAACTACCGCATCGATTTATAAGGCCATTGCAACGATTTTTTGATGCTATTGAAACATTCTATGGAGGCTAATGCAACGGTTTCTTATGATTTTGTATAAAAAGAAATTTATAACATTGTTCAATTCCAAAGCATACTACAACATAAAAGGTTCCTAAAAGATTCTAATACACAAATAATTTCAAGAACAATCCCATAACTCTAGGTAGTGCCTCGCTGCTTCATTCACTCTTTGCTCATTCAATCCACCTGTAAAAATCTATACATGATTTAGTAAAAATTTAAAAGTGCAAGTTGAGTACTAAAGACCACTCAAAGCAGTCAATAAATTTTCCCAAATTCAAATTCAAAGCAAACCAATGATAAACTAAAGACACTACATGTATATATGGCATTTTGTAAGGGGAAAGGACCATTATTGTCCCTATACTTTTGAAATTCATGCACGTTCATCTCCCGTTATACTTTACGTTCAATCACCATTTTACCGTTAATAAAATTTACACAATTACCCCTAACCCTAACGCCCCGTCCAAGTGGCAGCTGACCCCATCTCTTTTTTTCAAGTCAACTGCCAACTCAACCGCTAATTGGGATTTTTACTAACTTAATAGCCCCAAACCCAAACCTACTCCCAAATCTTATTGACCCGTAACCCGTAGCCGAAAACCCACCAAATAAATAGATTTAACCCATCTGAAAATAACTTATTCACCTCATTTGCTCGAACCTTCTGGTACTTCAAAGAAAAAGAGAGAAACTATAATGGTTAAGATCCTTGCTTCTAGTGGCGATTTCAAGCAAGGTAATAAATTTTTCTCCAAAAATTTAGTTCTTCTGTTAGTTTAATCTCTTATCTTGAGTTATCCCCAAAAAAATTCGAAAGAAAGTTTTATTGTGTGATGACCAAAAGGGGTCACCACCTGTTTTAAATAATTATGTGCTTCCGAGTCCTTAAAAATCTCATTTAGAGACACCTAAATTTGCATGCGCAATTCGAGCGCATAGCCGAAAAGCTTAACCGGGCGCAATCACCTCAATTAGAGCTTTCCCATTGCAAATGTGAAACCTCCCCTGTTCAGCATGGTTCACAAATGTGATCCTTTATTCGCAAATGCAATATCGCAGTTGCGACAGTTCCTTCGCAAATGCGAAACCTGGGAAAATATGAAGGGTTCGCAGATGCAAACCCTGCTTCGCAATTCCCATATCTGAGGGTCGTGGTTCGCAATTGCGAACCCCTATTCACAATTCCCATATCCGAGACCTGTATTTTTTTACACTTAATCAATTTTGCACTTCATTTTTCATATTTTCTCAAACCCAAACATACTTAGGCAATTTTTCAAGGATTTCGTTTTCTCCAAATCAATTGTAAGTCATTTTTAACTAACTTCCTTCAATTCTTAACGTCTTTTAATATGATTTCAATTTCAAATCAATGATTATCATAGGGAAAATTGGGTGTTTTGGGTAGAACCTAGGTTTTTAAAATTTGGAGATTTAGACCTCAATTTGGGGCCCGATTTCCAATATATATATATATATATATATATATATATATATATATATATATATATATATATATATATATATATATATATATATGAGTTCATGGGGCAATGGGTAATTGGATTTTGGTTCGAACCTCGAGTTTTTACCACATGGGCCTGGGGCAATTTTTGACTTTTTGGGTAAAACTTTGGAGAACTATTTATTAATGTAATTAAGTAATTGTGATTAGATACGAGCAAATTGGAGGTAGAATTGCGGGGTAAAGCTATAATTGAGGCTTGAGTTGTATTCAAGGCAATGAGGTAAGTGTTTGGTCTAACTCTAGCTTGAGGGACTAGGAGTTGAGCCTTATTTGCTAATTGCTACTTGTTGAGTACGACATATAGGCATGGTGACGAGTATCAATACGTTAGTGTCAAGCATGACCGTGAGTCTTAAATTGATAGTGGTTCTGTTCTTAAATAACCCTTCAGATGCTTTAAATTGATGACTCTTGATATTGAGTAGAGATTTAGTTATTCTCGTGGATTTTATTTATGCTTGAGTACTGGTGTTAATCGAGCTGAGTAAGTGTTGAGCTAGGATTTGGTTATAGCTGATTCTCCCTTATCGGGATGGTTATTTTGATATTGTTGTTCCCTTTCCAGGAAATTTTTATTATGTGGCTTTTGTTTTCCTTGCCAGGATTTATTTGTGACTTTGTGTTGAGTTAAAATGGGAGTGGGTGGTACGCCTACCACAAATTATTTAGTAAAATGAGAGTGGGTTGTATGCCTAACACGAGATTTGATGAAATGAGAGCGGGTGGTACGCCTACCATGAGATTCTATAAAATGGGAGTGGGCGGTACGCCTACCACGAAAATATTGAGAAATGGGATCGGGTTGCACGCCTGCAACGAGATGTGTACTGATAGTGAAATCGGCTTTATTTTCCCTTATATGTGTTAGAGTTAATTTATTGATGTTCCTATTATTCTCCTGAAATTTTGTATTATCTGCTATCCCCGAAGCATGTTTCCCCCTCCCATTTAAAATGTTTATTCTTGTTATTTTCCCGATGTAGATGCATATATATATATATATATATATATATATATATATAAGTTTATGTGGTAGTCATGTCTAGCCTCATCACTACTTCGCCTGGGTTAGGCTAGACACTTACCAGCAAATAGGGTCGGTTCTGCTGATGCTACACTTTGTGCTCTTTTGCAAACATCTAGATGGCGAAGCAGCTTACAGTGCGCAGCAGTAGTCAGGGAGCCGACCTTCAGTTCACGAGACTCCGAGGTACCCTTGCTGGCGTCCGCAGGCCGAACGTCTCTTCTTTCAGTTTTCATGTTCTGTTGACATTTGTATTCGAGATAGACTATGTCCTTTATTTTAAACTCTTATTTGTAGTAATCCTAGATAGTCTGTGTATTGTTGTGACACCAGGTGCTGGATAGAGACTTGTATTGGTTTTCTAGACGTTGCTTCTACGTTTAGTTCAGACTTCCGCTATATTTTATTTTTTGTTGTCTTTTAATTGCTTACTTATTGTTAATTCAATTGCTTAATCATATATAAAACGAGATAGGTTAATGTTTGCAAAGGTTCTTGGCTTGCCTAGCTTCCACCCCGAGGGTGAGAAATCTCGGTAGTGACATAATGCCTTTTCGAATCCCTTTCAAATTTGTTCTTTGTTGGTTAGGGTTTTCATAAACCCTGTTCTTTTGTTAGGGTTTTCATAAACCCTGTTCTTTTTCGATTATTTGAAGTTGATAGGTGTTTTTAGTTGTCATAGGGTTTCTAATTTTTTCTAATTTTGTATTTATTGAAGTTAGGGTTTACTGAATAGTTCTTTGTTGGTTAGGGTTTTCACTTCTCCCATCTTTGACGAAATTTTCAGCTAGTAGTGTATGTTTTGCTTTGTATTCACTTGCATGTGGTTTTACATTAATAAACCCTAATTTTACTCTCTTTATTTGCATGTGCCTCATCTGGTGTTGATTAACCTTGTAGTGGTTTAGGGTTTCAATTTTAATATTTTGTGGTCCCAACTTCTTTTGTTTTTTTGTGTGGAAAATAAGTGAATTAGAATTTTAATATTGAAGGGTGGGATATGATACTTTATTCCATGTAATACTTTAATGTGTGGTCCCCTATATCCATGGATGCATATATTAATTTATTAATGTTGACTAAATTATTCAATTTGTAGTTAATTCTATTTTATTGTCGTTATGCCTTTATGCCTTTGTTTATATCTTTTTCCCAATCCTAATTTAATTGTCTTTATTCTGCAGTTTACTATCAATGGTCCTACTAGGTTTGGTCTTTCATCATGGTAGAGAGTGGGTCAAGAAGCCACTCGCAGCATATTCAAGAAAATTTCGGCACATTAAGAAAGGTTATGACTCTGACTTGCTTTCCTATAATGATTTAGTGGATGACTATATTTCTAACTTGAAGTATATATGAGTCCAACAAATAATAGTTAATGGTCCTTCTGATTCATATTAATATGAACCAGAAGGTGATTATGACATTAGGACTTTATTGGACTTCGTGAATGACCAGTTTAATATTATTGACATATTTGTTGTAGAGAAATGTGAGCCAAGTATTAATGTACATGATATAATCCATTATAATGAGCATGATACACCCGATGAACTTGAAGCTACCACTGTTTGTGATGAAAGTGATACTTGTGATGACAATGAAAATGTTGTTTCTTCGACTATGAGTGTGATACACTAGAGAAACTTTTTAAACAAAAGAAGAGAGACATTAATGATAAATTAACCAACTATAAAGAGTTTGATAGGTCAATGACATTCAAAGATATTGCTGAAGCTAGGAAAGTTATAAATATGTATGCAGTTACAAATGGTTATAGGTTAGAACAGGTTAAAAGTGGCCCAACTAGGCTTAGGTACATTTGTGAAGGTGGCTGCCCTTTTGTATGTCATATATCTAGGAATACTTCAGGGGGTGGGGCTGAATCCATGACTTTACATTCTGAGCACACTTGTGAACCTGCATATGAGAATCATAGGGTTAATTCCGAGACCATTGATGAATACTTCAAGAGAGGGTTACAAGAAAATCCAACCATTAAGGTTAGAGATGGGGGCAAGCTTGAAGGCTGCATTTAATGTAAATGTTAGTGAGTCAAAGTGTAAGAGGGCAAAAAAATTGATTTTAGAGAATTGAGAAGGTAGTTTTACTGATGAGTATAAGAAGTTGGTTGCATATGTTAATGAATTGAAGTTTAGTAATCGTGGAAGTGATGTAGTAGTCTACTTATCAAATAATAAGCAAGAGACGGTTCCTAAGGATTGTGATGAACCGAACCGTCGTCTTATGCGTTATAACTTCGTTTCCCCTTTATTGTGTTGCTTCATATTTTTATATCAGTGTTAGAGTTGATCGGGTGTAATTGAATTGGTTTGGTTGAAAATAAGGCACATAGCCTCTTTGAAGGAAGCTTGTTTTAGAAAAGTCAACCGGAAGTTGACTATGTGGTTAGAGGGCTCGGATGTGAATTCTGGTGGTTCGGTTAGTTTCGGAGGATGATTTATGACCTAGGATAATGATCGAAATCGAATTTGGAGGTCCGGTGTAGAAATATGCTTGAATTGGCGAAGTTAAAATTTTGGTGAAATCTGGTTGATAGGTGAGATTTTGATCCGATAGTCGGAATGGAATTCCAAGAGTTTCAGTAGCTTCGTTAGGTGATTTTGGTTATGTCTGTAAATTTCCAGGCCATTCGGACATCGTTTGGTTGGGTTTTTGATTGAATGTTTGTTTCTGAAGTTATAGTTGAAACTTAGGCTTGAATCCGTCATGATTTGATGAATTTTGTATTTAAGGACGTATTTTTATGATTGGAACAAATTCGTAGTCGGAATGGAATTCCAAGAGTTTCAGTAGCTTCGTTAGTTGATTTTGGTTATGTCTGTAAATTTTCAGGTCATTCAGATATCGTTTGATTGGGGTTTTGATTGAATGTTTGTTTCTGAAGTTATTGTTGAAACTTAGGCTTGAATCCGTCATGATTTGATGATTTTTGTATTTAAGGACGTATTTTTATGATTGGAACAAGTTTGTATGGTGTTTCAGAGTAGGTTGGTGGTTTTGGCCGAGGTATTGGGGGCCTCGGGGTGATTTCGGGGGTTTAAATAGATCATTTTTGGTTGGCTAGGAGGTCTGATTTGCTATCATAAAAGTTGCAAAAATTAAGGCATCGCATTCGTGTAGCAATGGACGCGAACGCGTAGAAGAAATTGGAAGTCTGGAGGTTTGGCCTTCGCGTTCGTGGATGTGTTGATGCGAACACGTAGTGGTAAGTTCAGAGGGTTGACGTTCGCATGTGGAAGTTCATGATCGCGAAGGAGGAAATATAGGATCAGAGAATTTTGTTGTACGCGATCGCGTGAGGGAGGTGACGTTCGCGTGGCATCAGGTCATTATTCATCGCAATCGCGTTGGGCAGATCACCTTCGCGTAAGAGGAAGATCTAAAGCATCGCGTTCGCGGACCAAGGGCCACGTTCGTGTAGTGTTAAGCCTGGGCGTCAGAGGGTTTTTAATTGGCATTTCATCCGCGAGCAAAATCATTTCCCACCATTATTGAACACATTTTGGAGCTTTTGGACGAGGGTTAAAGAGGATTCCAACTAGGAATCGATTGGAGGTAAGTTTTATGAGCTAATTACATGATTTTATCGAAGATTCATTCATTAATTCTGTGAAATATGGTATAAAATTGACGAAATTTGGGCTTGGTTTTTGCTATGTAAATTTGGGCTTTGGTGGCCCATTTGAACTCCGATTTTGATAAATTTTATATGTACGGACTCATGGAAAGACGAGAATTCCGAAAATATGAGTTTCATAATTTTTCGAAAAGCGGGCCCGAGACTTAGGTTTTGCTAGTTTCGAGATTTTCATTATATTTCGATTGTTTTTGATTGGGTGTTGTTCCATTAGCCTATTATGATATATTTGTACTAATTTTGGCTAGTTTAGACGCGTGTGGAGGCTGGTTTAAGGAGCAAATATGTCGCGGGCTAGAGTTTTCGCCGGATCGAGGTGGGTAATACTTGTAAATGATGTCCTGAGGGTTTGTAAACCCCGGACTTGCACATCATAGTTCTGTATTGAGGTGACTTGCACGCCGGATAACGGGCATGGGGTAGAGCACCATTGGGGATCATGACTTGGTCTGTCCCGCTTAATAAAAATACTACCTAATTGTTTGAAGTTGAGTTGACACCCTAATAAAGATATTTGCTATCATGAATTGGACTGATTATCGTTGTTTGGGCTTCGTGCCGAGTTTTTGGATCCTTCTGGGATTGATATCGTTGTTTTGCATTATTGTGCATATTTTTATCTATGTCTAAGGTTTTAAAATTGTATTTTGCCACTCAGCATTCTTTATAAGATTTGAAAACTTAAACACGGTGTTGATGGTATTTTTAGCTGAGAGCTGCTATGTTACTATTGCCCAAGAGGCTTATGTGCATTCATGACTATGTATGGATCGGGTTGCACGCCGCAGTGGGAGTGATATTGATATTGCGCTTAGGCTGTAGGAGCCCGTCCAGAGTCTGAACCCCCACAGTGAGCGCGTGCGCCTAAATGGCTCGGGTTGTACGCCACAACGTCATGTGTATTGCATTGCATTCATGCATTGATTTCTATTTGTACTACATGGCATGATATTTAGCACTCATACATTACTGGCATACATGTATTATTTGCCTTGTTGCCCAGATACCCTGGTAAAATTTATTAAAGGAGTGTTGTGCCCAAGGGGCTGATTTGTGTGCAGACTTGCACTATTTGATGTCGTATCCAGGTACTTAACTGTTAATAATGAAAGAAAAAGAGATGTTTGAAAAAGAGGTTTTAAACTGATCTAGACCTGTTATAAAGGATTTTCATGAAGTGCACTGTTGTTTAAAATGTGTGGTTCTGTACTTTATAGTATGAGATAGTGCTCTTGTGTGGTTTTATTTCTCCTCGGCATTATTTACTTTTATTACTGCTAAGTTGGAAGTACTCACTTGACTCCCGATACCATATGTGCAGATTCAGGTATTTTGGAAGCTTAGCTGAGCAAATTGCTGCTTCAGAGTGTTATTGGAGTCGTCGGGGTAGCTACCTAGCGTACACAGGACCCGACTCTTCCCTCATTTTCCCTATTGTTTGATTATTCTACGTACATTCAGATTATGTAGATTTTTCAGTAATGTTATGCTACTCTGGTAGAGGCTCTAGACTCGTGACCCTATGGTCTTGGGGAAGTTATGTTGTTTCTGTGAGATATTCGGGTTGTTTTATAACTATTAGCTTTACTTTGATTTTTTTCACTGCTAAAGATTTTAAATAAGTGATTTTGAGCTCTAAGATCGGGTTTAGAGCGTATTTGTTCGGGCTTGCCTAGCTGTTGGTTGGGCGCCATCACGATCGGGTTTGGGGTCGTGACAAGTATGTACATATGTTTTCATGTACTGAAGATGGGGTTTAAGAGTGGGTTGAGGTCCTTTATATGATTGGATGGAACTTTTTTAAAAGGGAAAGTTAAGGATCAAATCTTGGTGGGTGTTGGTCAAGACTCTATAAACCACTTTTATCCATTAGCTTGGGCTATTGTGGATAAAGAAGCAAAAGTCACATGGAAGTGGTTTTATCTCTTCTGCAAATGTCTTTGGACCTTAAGATGGATGAAGGAATCACTTTCATCTCAGATATGCAAAAGGTATGAACACTTTACTTTATTATTTTATTATTTTTTCAGTTTGTACATATAGATTCTCATACTTATTCTTTCCTTCATATGTGGGGACTATGGAGAAGATGGACATAATACTAGGGGTTGTGCCAAGGTAATATTATCTCTTGAACAATACATTTGAACTTCTAATATTTTCTGCCTTGTTCTAAAATATAATTGTGTTATATTTGATAATTGCACTCTAAAGGAAAATGTCACGACCCAACTTTCACTCCTTTTGGGTATCGTGATGGCACCTAGTCTTAGGGACTAGGTAAGCCTAACTCATGCTAAAATACCACATTAATAAGTGAAATTTAACCGTCTTGAAGCTAAAATCTCAACAAAATTTATAATTTCCAAAACCTGATAGTACAAGTCATAAGCTCTACAGAGTTTCGCTACAACTTCTAAACACAATCATATGGAAAATAAGTACAACAGTATGAATATAAAATTGGAAGGTGACTTCGAAGCCTGTGAAGGTAGCAGCAGGACTACCTTGAGTCTCCTCGGTAAGAATTCGCACAGCTACTAGCGAACAATACCTGGATCTACACAAAAAAAATATGCAGAAGTGTAGTATAAGCCCAGCACAACGGTGCATAGTAAGTATCAAGACTAACTTCGGTGGAGTAGTGGCGAGGAATAGTCAAGAAACCTACTGGTCTAATATACAGAACATGATATGTATATAGAGACTACGCGATACGGCTAACAATACAGTAATTTAAATAAGGAAGGAAAATAGTAAGTACTCAGGGAAAACACCGTAAGGAAAACATGAAAAGATAAGCGAGAATACAACCGAAATCCGAAATCACAAATACAGTAAAGACAAGTCATAATTCAAAACTCCGAGAGTTTTCACCTTTAGTCTTAACCAACAAGCGTCAATCAAACAGTCAAACCTTTCAAGTAATAAAAGAAAAAATGTTTTGAAATATACTTCATTCAAATAAATGTTCTTTTTAAAAAGAGTTCTTTCAAAATAAAGGCTTTTCGAGTACAATCTTTTTAGTTAGATAACCTTTGCATATCAGTCATCGTGTGACGCCTTATCTCATGATCATACAATACGGGTCTCAATACCTGAACCCTAACACTTGGCATCCTGTGCCCTCATCATACCTCCTAATCATACTGACAACTCACGTGCCCCAGAAGAGTCATTCTTACATAGAAGGCAAATAATAAGGGTGTGCGTCTATACTTAGAAATCTCAAGAAGCCTCATATCCGATAAGTGTGATTAACCATGTGTATGCTTGTGTAAGTATCCTAACATAGTTCATACCAACTAGTAAGTACAAGTAATAAAACGGACAACACCTATAATGTTCACACCGGGATAGGATCAATGAAACACTAGCTCAGAACACAATGATTTTTAACAGAGGATCTCCTAGGATATCGTCCTATAGTCTCAAATGTAAATACTTGGGGATCTCTCAGTATCCCGAGGATCTCTCAGTATCCTTAATATATGTGCTAGGGACCTCTTGCCTCGTGGTAACCTGAGGATCTCATAGTACCCTCAATATATGGTGGGGATCTCTTGGTATCCCGAGGATCTCTTAGTATCCTCAATATGTGCTGGGAATCTCTCGGTATCACGAGGGTCTCTTAGTATTCTCAATATGTGTGTTGGGGATCTCTCGGTATCCCACACTACAGTCCAAATCAATATATGTGTACACGGGAATCTCCCAAGTGCAGTCCAGTAGTCCCAAAAGAAAATATGCAGGGGGACCTCCTGGGTGTAGTCCCTTAGTCCCAAAAGTAAATATGCAGGGGGATCTCCCGTAATACCGATCCGTATTCCCAAAGTAAACATGAAGCACAATCAACATAAACAATGGTCACAACGCAAGAGAAATCTCGTACATCACCACAATACATAAAACAACAACACTGACAATAATATAAGGTAAGACAAGTAAATCAACTTAAGGACTGTAAATCACAATGAAACGGCAGAACGAGCTCACAAGGAATAACCACAGAGAAGAATGATGACATAAAAGGAACAGTTCAACAACGGAAAAACTAATATATAGCGACGATCTCACAATATACAAGTTAATAACAAGAAAATCAACACGAACCAAATAGTGCCAAATAAGGGCAAGCCAACAAGGACATAGATTACCTAATCTCATTTAAGATTGGACCATTTTGAGGATATTCGACAATTCAATTAGGGGAAGATGATCTTAGCTTCACTTAAGACTAAACAATTTCAGGAGGGGTAATAATAATTCTCAAATAAGATAAGCAACTATGAAAAGATAACATGACAATAGGAGAGGCGAAATTCTTTAGTTAAACCAATTAGGAGTCAAACTAAAATCTTTGTATATCGACGAGTAAACTAAATAGTAAATTCGACAAACTATTTATATAAAGTTTTCAAATTACACCAGTCAAATATTTGTGAAAGAGTAACTCAATAAGTAAAGTAAGTCGATATATATAGATTATTTTACCACTCAGTGCTCGTTTGATTTGACGGGTTATTGAAATAATCATCATATATTATTTGATTTTAAGTTATTCATTATTTAATTTTTCTTTAAAATTATGTGTTGCTAATCTTTGTATAACTAATACACCAATTGTGTACTATTTTATATCAAGACCAATATGGTATAACAATACCATGATTAGAGGCGGAGCCAGAATTTGAACATTATGGGTTCAAAATTGTAATACTTTGAAATTATTGGGTTCTAAATTAATAAGTGTAATATATTTAATGAATTTCTTAAGACAAATATATGATTTGAACAAAAGCTATAGGTTCGGCCGAACCTGCATATCGCATTTTGCCGTAAAAATAGCATGGTCTAGCCAGTTATCGGACTGATCATTCAAAAATAGCTAGTGTTTACCAAGTAAATAAAAAATAGCCATTATTTTGCTGTAACAGAAATCGGTCCAACATAATATAGTGGAGTTTGGTGCACATGTGTATGAATTTCCGGCATATTATGCTGGAACGGTATACTTTGCTGGCTCCACTACTAGAGACTAGAGCACCGGTGCTCTAAACTCAAGTATATTATGCTGGACCGATATATTATACTGGAACTCTAATATATTGTACTGGAGTCCTACTATAATATACTGGAACTCCAGTATATTATGCTGAAGTATTTTTCCGGAACAATGTTTTCGTTCAGATTTATCTTTACATGAAAATTAGCTAAATTTCAATTACTTTTGAAACTGGACTATTTTTGAACGATCGCGACTATTTTTGAATTTCTCCCCATCCTTCCTCCGACCCTGACCGTGATAAGTTATACATGAAAGTAATTAGGGAAAATACCTTAGTACCCCCCTGAACTATGTGAGAATTATTACTTTCCTCCCTAAACTATCTCTGGTTCGAATTACCCCCCTCAACTTGGCTTTTTGAGAATAATTACCCCCCTAAATGCTTATGTGGCAAAAAGTGTGGGTACACTCACCTGCCATGTGGATTTTTCTGTCCATGTGGCATTTTCGTGAATTTTTTTTCTTTTTAAGAATATTATTTTTTAGATAATTTTTTAAATACAATTTATAATAAAAGTTGGACATAACGACATTAGTTATGCTAAATATTTTTATTTGTACAAAAATAATAAAATTTTAGTTAATCTTTTTTTGAATTTGACCTGAAAATAAAGATTTATACAATTAAAATAAATAGTCAATGCATCTAAAAATTTATAAAATATAGTTTGAAATTAATTATTTTGGCTATAATTTTTTATATATCTCTAAATTACAGTGCTCCAATTTTGTTTTACGGATTTTACCTAAAAAAGTAAAAATACACAGTTGAAATAAATAGTCATTGCATCGCAAAAGAATAAATAAAAAGAGTATACAATTACAAGAAATTACAAGTGCAATTGTACACTCTTTTTATTTTTTCTTTGATTCAATGATTATTTATTTCAACTATGTATTTTTTATAACCTTTTAGATGTCTTGACTATTTATTTCAATTGTATAAATTTCTATTTTCAAGTAATATTCAAAAAAAGATTAACTAAAATTTTATTATTTTTGTACAAATAAAAATATTTAGCATAACTAATGTCGTCTGTCCAACTTTTATTATAAATTGTATTTAAAAAAATTATCTAAAAAATAATATTCTTAAAAAGAAAAAAAATTCACGAAAATGCCACATGGACAGAAAAATCCACATGGCAGGTGAGTGTACCCACACTTTTTGCCACATAAGCATTTAGGGGTAATTATTCTCAAAAGGCCAAGTTGAGGGGTAATTCGAACCAGAGATAGTTTAGGGAGGAAAGTAATAATTCTTACGTAGTTTAGGGTGGTACTAAGGTATTTTCCCAAGTAATTAAAATGTCAAAACTATCTTTGTGGATCTCCCAAATTTTTCCAAATACTTATACAATTTTAAACCAAATACAAATATAAGTTATACAGTGTGTATCTAACTTCTTATACAAAATAAACCAAACACTTGATAAATATAATTTTTGTATTATAATCTCTGTATAACTAATCGTTCTTCGTATAGTACTAGTCTGATAATCGAACAAGTTAGTAAAAGTGTGAGACTACGAAAATTAGAAAGTAGGGGGTCTTCCTGTAATTTAATTAGTTAGAAGTTGGTGGTCTCGAACGTAAATATCATCAGCTAAAATCACACTTCTCGCGTTAGCGCTCTCTCTCTCTCTCTCCCAAGCGCATTTGCACTCCGACGGCTGCCGTACACCTTATCACTCCACTCTGGTGAGTCCATCGTTCTTCCGCCGGATACGGCGGAACTGATCTTTTCTTTCTTTGATTTCATTTGCATGAAATTCAATTTTATTTTATTTTATTTCTACCACTGCAATATTTTTTTGTTCATTGACAAGTGCAAATATCTGAGATGCATATATTAATGTTATTTTGATTTTCTAGTTCTTATTTATTTACGAGTCGTCGAAAATGATTAATTTGTGGGAGATAATGTATCATGGTAAAGTGAGATTTTTGAGATTAGGGTTTTAGGAGTGTTTGCATTGGTAATAATCTAAACCTTAAGCTATCTCGCTTATTGGGATCAGTTAAGTTTGTATATTGGAAGTTCGAATTTATTTTGATTGATTTGTTTGTGAGTTCTTTGTCTTTGGCTTGCTATGCTAATTGGAAAGCAAAAGGAGTTCCACTTTTTCTTGTAAATGGATGTGAAATAGGAAGCGAAAGAGGTCTAATAGATGAATCAGTAATGGTTGTTTTGATCTGTTAACGGCAATGTGCCCCAGGGCTTAGTTCAAGTGCCAAAGATTGAAGAACTTGTGACTTAGGTCATAGGTCCGAGCCTGGGGCAATGCGAACTAAGCCTGCTGTTTAATTGAAGAAGAATAGAGGGGCAGGCCCATTATCACCAGTTTTGAAGGCTGTGGTTGGTCCTAAGGGTTGGCCCTCAGACGGATTTCTCTGTCAAAGAAAATTTCCCAAATGGCAATGCATACCCATTGGAAAGTACAATTGTGTGTTTCGAAATGCGAATGGTTTTTCTTTTGTTTGCAATATTGCATTGAGTAATAGAAAGAGTTTTACGATTTGGTACACTTGGTTTTTCTGTTGTTTGCAATATTGCATTGTATAATATAAAGAGTTTTGCGATTTGGTAGGCTCTTCTATTCCCGGTAGAAGCACAAAAAGAAAGGAGAGAGAGTGGGGGGGGGGGGGATTCTTAATAACACTCTTTTCTAACTTTGTTTTTGAGTGGTTTCTTTGTTCTCTAATTTAGTTTGAAAGAAAGAAAAAACCTTCCTTAGTATATTGCACTTTGCAATTCTAGCATGTCTTTGTGTCCCACTGGCATGCCATCACCTATCAATTGGTCATGTTTGCCAAAACTTGTAACTAAGCTCTGTTGAATCTTAGAGTTCCTCCTATTAATGCTTTGAGATGTTCGGGATGTTTATTGATTGATTGCTCTCCAATTGGAGTGTGCCGTTTGGAGATCACTCTTTTTGTTGATAAGGTTCTACTATTTTTTTTAACCGTAGTGTCTGAGTCAGCTTGCGCACGCACATTGACTAATTCTATAAGGTACCTGCTACTCACACCAACACATGTACCAAGTAACTTTGTTTATCAAGGCTTGGACAAATAGGAAGAAGCCGTTTTTTTTTTCCTCGCTAGGATTTGAACTTGAGACCTCACGGTTACCGACTCACTTCATTGACCACTAGGCCTGACCCTTGGGTGCTACCCTTTCTACCATATAAGGGAGAAACAAAACTTTCTGTAAGAGCTTTGAGAAATATAAAGGAATAATATTCTTCTTTGTCTAACAAAACAAATATTCTTGATTAAGGTCACGTACATGTGATTTTATGCCTTGAGTTTGTTACTAGACTGCTTGATTTTCTCTCTTAAGTCACCTACAATTATGTGGATGACCTTCTTTATCTCTGCTCCAAATTCCAGACTCAAAAATTACTGATCTCTGAATTAGCAAGGAGCATCCAAAATGTCTAAAAAAGGACTGATGGAGCAGGACCTAAGCAAGTTGGATGTAGCACAGCTGCATCCACTTTCACCTGAAGTTATTTCTCGTCAGGCTACCATAAACATAGGTAAACTAATGATTGTTGAACATTTTATCTGCTTTGCATTCCCTTATTCTGTATATTGGAATTTAAGTGCAGTGGTATTCTGATTGTTGTCCTTTTTTAACTTTCTTTTTCTGGACACACTTTTATACGTTATTGGAGTTGGTGTTGAACTTAATTCCTTTTGCTAGGTACCATTGGCCATGTGGCTCATGGAAAGTCAACAGTTGTAAAAGCTATATCTGGTGTGCAGGTATATCTTTTTTTCAAAGTTCTAATGGCGTTTAATTTAAGCATAGCAGGTTTTTTCCTTTAGTTCATAAGACTCCTGTTAGATGTGAGCTTCTCCCTTTTCATCTGCCACTTAATACAAATCATATGTCGATTTAATAAAATGTGATAGCACCTCTTAATTGTGGATTATGAGTATAACTGATTGATGTTGAGTTGTTGGTTGCCAAGTTAATAATGTTTCTTTTTCTACATTTATGTAATTCATCAAATTCTGGTAAGACATTGCATTAGTAGGGTTTTCTCATTTTCTTCCGTTTTCCTTTTATCTTTGTCTCTGTCGTTGTGAAGAAATAAACTCAACGTGCTCTTTCTGCATTTTGGTTAAAGTATACCATATAGTTTAAATTCCTGCAATGAGATGGATCCTCTTTTAGTAATGGAAAATTAGGCTAGAGGAATCAACTTTTGAGATCCTTGATGATGTTCTTGTGTTTGTGGCTTGTTCATCCTAGTGATTGGTTTGACATGATGATCTTCAAGTCCTTAATTCTATCTAATCTTCCTCGTACAGCTTGCATTCTCAGTAGTACCATATGTATGCATAGTAATAACAACAACTTTTATAAATAGAATAATGTTTTAAACATATTTGAAAAGCTAAGAGCATTTTGCATCGGGTGGTTGATTCTTTGATATGGAAAGGCAAATAATTTTCTGTCAAGGCATGTTATTAATTTGTTACTGAAGACAACAACATATCTAGTGTAATCCCATAAGTGGAGTCTGGGAAGAGTAGTGTGTATGCAGATCTTACTCCTATATTGTTCCTACAAGAGTTGTCTGTTTTGCTTGAGAATGCAACTCATGGTGCTTGCCTTATTCAGGAGCTTATTTTACAGTAGATGCTTTTTATGAGTAGAAGTTTACGTGCCAGTAGATCACCACTACTTCAATGTAATTTCACCAGGCAGATATGGTCTATGTTTCTTGGGATTCTTGGGATACAATGGGTCATGACAGGAAGCATTAAACAGGCCTTAAAAAGTCGGTATACTCAGTCATCAGATATGGGAAGCAGTCTCTACTGGGATAGTGCCTAGCTGCATTTTCTTGAACATCCGGTTAGAGAGAAATGATAGATGCTTTTCTGGAAAATTGAGCACATCTCTTATATAAAACTAGATGTTTGAAGAGTCTTCTTATGTTTGTAGGAAAATGATTATATCATATAGTTCCACTGTTGGGTCTATTGCATTCCTTCAGTATCTAGAAGGAAGAAGTCTTCTCTTTTGCACTCTCTTATTACTTTCATCGTACTCATTAATATTCCTGCCTTTTCATTTTAAAAAAGCCTTTGCACAGGTTCAGATTCTATTTTACTTGAAAATAACAATTAATTATTCCCCTAAATTCTGCAGACTGTTCGTTTTAAGAATGAGCTAGAGCGTAACATTACAATTAAGCTTGGTTATGCTAATGCGAAGATATACAAATGTGAAGATGAGCGCTGTCCTAGACCCATGTGCTACAAGTAAGCTCTTGAATATTCGGGAAAATTGTTCTGCTGCTTTATCTGGTTTGTTCTGAGTTAACAGATATCTTTTCAGGGCATATGGAAGTGGAAAAGAAGACAGTCCAATGTGTGATGTCCCTGGTTTTGAGACCTGCAGGATGAAATTGCTGAGACATGTGTCCTTTGTTGATTGTCCTGTAAGTATCTCACTTGCCAATCTACTATTCAATCTTGCTTGTATTCTTAAGTTAATCTACAAGGTGATTGTTGTATAATTGCTTTTGAGATGAATATACCATAGAATATCTTAGCTATCGTGATTCTAGAATAAAACCAAAATGGAAGTATCAAAAAAGTCTTTCGGTGGATCATTACCGCTTTGTTTGTAGGGAGCTTCAGCTGTGCTGCCAAAGCTTATTTTTCATGCAGTGAGAACTCAAGTTCCTATTTGATCTGACTTGCAATTCTTCCTATTTTAGGGAGCAAGTTTTTACTTGGCTGATTTTATTTAAAGAATTATTGGTGAAGCCCATCTTAGCATCTTGAACCCTTCAAGTTTCTAAGGTGCTTATTGTATTGTCCCTTTGACTGAAAATCTCTGCGTCTATTTGATGGCTTTAGATTTTGAGTACTGAGCCTGTGCGATTTGTCAACATGAAGTTGAGTTTGTCCTCACTTGCCTATGTTTAGGTACTATCCTCTTTAAGCATAAGGATTTAGGCCAATGACTTGCTCTCATATCATTAAATAAAAGGAAAATTCATAGAAGGGAATCCATATTTTGTTGCACATTACCATTGGCTGCATTAAAGTAATCATAGTGAAGATGGCTAAGCATCTCCTCTGCCATCTCGTGCTGTATCTTGCAACTTTTTGATCTATAGTTATCTTCCTTTGGTAGTTGTATATTTTCATCCACTTCTGCTGTGTCTTCATGGTCATTTGTGAGTGGACATTTTTAGTACATCAAAAGATTTATTGATTGAAAATTTGAAGGCGTATAAATTTTCCCTACATTTGTTATCATGTCAATTCTTTAGATCGCCGTATGATAAATTTAATTGTCTATAAGCCATTTAATATTTTTTAGCTAGTATGCATTTATACTATGTTTTTTTATGCAGGGTCATGATATTCTCATGGCTACCATGCTTAATGGAGCTGCCATTATGGATGGAGCGTTACTTCTAATTGCAGCCAATGAGAGCTGTCCCCAGCCTCAGACTTCTGAACATTTAGCTGCTGTTGAAATTATGCGCCTCCAACATATAATAATTCTTCAAAATAAAGTTGATCTTGTTCAGGAAAATGTTGCCATCAATCAGCATGAAGCTATTCAGAAATTTATTCAGGTTAGTGGTATATGGTATTTGTTAGCCTTGCACTGTCTCTGTGCTTGATATGTGAAGCTATATCATGATACTGTACTTCAACACCATTTTTAGGGAACTGTAGCAGATGGTGCCCCAGTTGTACCAATCTCTGCTCAACTGAAGTATAATATTGATGTTGTTGCTGAATATATTGTGAAAAAGATTCCCATTCCTGTGAGGGATTTCACTTCACCACCAAATATGATTGTTATTCGGTCGTTTGATGTTAATAAACCTGGTTTTGAAGTTGATGATATCAGAGGTGGCGTTGCTGGTGGCAGTATTTTAAAGGTATGTTTCTTGTTTCCTTGAGCTAGCTGTTTGCTACAGGTTCCAGTATCTCTTTTGCCATAAGAACTGTGTTCCACCCACAGACCGTTGTTTTCATCATTTTACTGTAGTTCGGTGCTTGTTTTGACCTGGACATGAAGAAAAATCTTGTTGCAGGGTTTACATATTTGAGTCAGTAGTTGAATTCGTTGTGCAGGGTGTGTTGAAAGTAAATCAATTGATCGAGGTTCGCCCCGGTATTGTTGTCAAGGATGAGAGTGGAAACATTAAATGTACCCCCATATATTCAAGAATCGTATCATTGTTTGCTGAGCAAAATGAACTACAATTTGCTGTACCTGGAGGCCTAATTGGAGTTGGAACAACCATGGATCCGACGCTGACACGTGCTGATCGATTGGTGGGTCAGGTTCTTGGGGAGGTTGGGTCACTTCCTGAAGTTTTTGTCGAACTAGAGGTAAATGGCTCATTCCAAACACTTCAGAAGCCTATGGAATAACTTAAAACTTGCCTTTGTTTACAAGTTTGTAACGGTTGTTCTAAAGAAGTATCATATCCTTTTTCTAGTTTATGTTTTTGACTTAACTATAGTTAATTAGGCTTTCTTGTTAGCTCCAATTAATTGTATAAGGCCACGCACTTGCATATCCTTTGTATTGCAGGTGAATTTCTTTTTGCTCCGCCGTCTTTTGGGTGTGAGGACAAAGGACTCGGAAAGACAGGGTAAAGTTTCCAAGTTGGCAAAGGGAGAAATCCTTATGTTAAATATAGGTTCTATGTCAACTGGGGCTCGAGTGGTTGCTGTTAAAAATGTGTTCGCGAAACTGCAGTTGACGTCTCCAGTGTGTACAAGCAAAGGTGAAAAAATTGCTCTTAGCCGGAGAATTGAAAAGCACTGGCGTCTTATTGGTTGGGGCCAAATCCAAGCTGGTATTACTCTTGACGTTCCACCGTGCCCCGTCTAAGTGAATCGGATTACACAATCAATTACTAAAAGGACAGATAAAGTAGTGAAACAACATAAGACGGTATTAGATGTGGGAAGGCAGGGAACAATCTTTGCCAGGTGGAGGAGAAAACTTTATTTGGAATTTTCGATACTTTATAATCTGCGATATTTTCCCCCTCTTTTTCCATGCCTTGTTCGAGTGGTTGTACCTTGTAATTCATTAGGTCGGGTTGATAGTAAAATGAGTTCTATTGGAGATATTGAGCTTGCGGCAGATTTTGAACCAACTTGTATTGTCTCTTCAAGTTTTTCGACTAAAGTTTTTTTTGCTTGTCTGCCACCAAATGCAGAGACTTGCATAGGCAATTTTGGTTTGTGCCATTGGTTGTAGTATACTTTCTATGTCTTCTTCGTCTACAAAGCACCTAAGTTATTGAGTAAAAGCAAATTGTCCATGACACGGTTGATCATTAGCCTTATCATAAAATGTCCTAAAGTTATGGCTAATTTGGTAACTTTTTTGATCTTTTAAGAGTCTCGATGGTGGTGGTGGTGCTGCTTAGTATAATTGGTCGTTATACAAGTGGACGATTGCAGAATATTTTTGACCCCCACTATAAGAACGGAAAAGATTGATTTCGGGGTGTCTTTTAAATTTACTGATGTCGGAACTAAGACTATGGTCGTGGATCATTTGGACTCTGTTTTGAGGGGGGGAGGGTTCGTGGGGTTGGGGGGGTTGATGGGGGTGCTTTCGCTGCTGGAAGCTGGTTTAAGTTGCTCCAAGCTGCTATATAATTTAATTTCAGCTTCCATCAACTTAAAATTTACAGAAAAGTAAAAAGTGTGCACAATTACTGTGTTCTTGTGCTTTCGAAATAGGGATGGCAAATGAGGCAGTGCGGGTGCGGGACGGTGCAGGTTTAAGTCTATGTGGGGCGGTGCATGTGTAAATTTATGCGGGGCGGGTTGCGGGTTTATGCGGGTGTACAGATTTTCCTTCTTATTTTGAGTTTCGTGTGATCACCATATGACCCATAAAACTTGACATAATTACTGGGCAGCATTTTAAAACTTTTACGGGATCTTAGCATAATTATTTAATTAATATTTTTAGGCAATTATATATTTGCAAATATAACATAATCCAACTGGAAGCAAGTCACATTTTTTCTTATTTAATAGCCTTTAGTTGCTAATTTAATACTCAACGGATGATTTTTTAAAAGTTTAAAAGTTGGTGCAAAAACACTGACTTTGGAAAAAAAAAAATTCCTTTTCAACTTCACATTTACAAGTTATATATGAAATTTTATTAGCTTTTCGATAACGATTTGCAACCTCTTTTACAAGTATGTATATTATGATTTTAGAAATAGTATTACAATACTTAAAAACAAAAAAAACTTATAATTTTTTGGTTGTTTAAATTGAATTCTATCAAAAATATAAAAATGAAATAAGCAAAAAAAAAAAAAAAATATTATGCGATGCGGGGCGGAGCGGGTGGACGCGGGTCTCTGTGGGTGCGGGTATACGCCGGTAAAACTACTGTGTGGGGCGGGGCGGGGCGGGACGGGTTGAGATCTTTGCGGGTTTATGCATTTTTGCCCCGCAACAGCACCGCACCGCACCACTTGCTATCCTTATTTCGAAGATTATAAATATGTCTTGAAAAATTCTCAGGTGATTTTGTGAATGAAATTCTCTCATAGATCCTGTCAAATAGAATGGGGATGATTCTACGGATGGTCTCCATTGTTGTGTATGGATCAACACTCTCAGTCATAGCAAGATTAAGTTTTTTTAACATTTTATTCATTTCTTCTTATCTTTCTTTTTTCCCATTTTAATTAACAGTGTATGCGGTCGGATCGTATGCCCCCGATCTATAGGCTTGAGGGGTCTTCTTGAGCCTGAATTTAGGCAAGGTCGGGTTCAAGCTCGAGGGACCAGAGCCGTGCTCGAGGACAGAGTGCAATGCCCGAAGATTGAAGCGCGATGTACACCGAGACCGAGAATGCTCGATCCCGAAATTGTACCGTTGAGAATTTGTAACAGAATGAGCTAGATTCCTATCATGTCCCCAAGATCATGGCGCAAATTCCGGCATAGGATTGTACGATTTCGTACTAGGCGGTTGTATTAAGAATATTCGTTATTGTAAATAGAAAGATACCCCATTTAGGGTTTCCCTATTATATAAACGGGACCCCAATCATTGTAACATCTATCTAATCATTGAGAAAAGAATATACTCTCTACTTTTTGCCTATTGTTCATTAGAATTGTCCTCTAGCTCTACTTTACTTTTCTTGCTTAATTATTCTTACTGTTCTAAACTCACCTTGAGGTCACTGCTGCTGAGTTATATTGGTTTGATTCACTTATTTATTTTATTTATACTTCATATTTATTGATTATTAATTGGTATTGAATCTAATCACGTATCTTTAAAATCACAAATTAAATTTAATTGTTACTCATATTTTCGAGGTAATTAGTTTGGCGCCTATAGTGAGGCTAAATTTAATAGTGATTGTTTTTTTACTGATTCTCATTATACACATTGTTTTTACACTATTTCTTGCCAAGATTTTCCGATTCTCAGGTTGAAATATGTCTAGCTCACAAAACACACATGTTCATCGAACATGACAATGAAGGTCTTGGTGAAAACTACAATATAGGCGTCGGTGTACCACTGATAAACCTTGGGGAAGTGCCAGACATGGAACCGATTGATGTAAGTTCACATATTGCTCTAAACACAAATTTAATCACAAACCCCAAAGGGAGTATACGCAGGGAAGCCCGGCCAGGTGGGCAAGGAACACAAAGAGTGGGTGATGGCGGAATCAACATCTAAGTGATATTTGAGATGCTGCAAGCTCAATAGATCGCCATCTCTGAACGTCAAAGACAAAATAAAACTCTGAGTGTAGCTGAACATGAAAATAATCGACGTGCTGAGCCATCGCTAGAAAGGTCAAATTGAAATGACTCGGGGATTGACCCCACCATTATGAGAATGCTTGAAGAGCTCACTAAGAGGATAAAGTCCGGGTAAAAGAGGATCGAGGACAATGACAAAAAGGTGGAGACTTATAACTCCCGTGTTGAACAAATACCAGGGGCACCCCAGATCTCGAAGGGAGATGCCAAGAAATTCGTACAAAGGCCGTTCCCTCCGAGTGCAGCTCCGATGCCCATCCTAAAAAAGTTCTGCATGCCCAATATACCTAAATACAATGGAACCTTTGACCCAAACGAACACGTTACTTCTTACACTGCGCCATAAAGGGAAACTACTTGGAAGACGATATAATCGAGTTTGTACTGCTGAAGAAGTTCGGGGAGACTCTATCAAAGGATGCCTTAATATGGTAACCCCTAATTCTATTGATTTGTTTGCTAAGATTGTAGATTTTTTTTGTAAAGGCACATGCCGAAGCAATTAAAATTGCAACAAGAAAGTCAGACCTTTTCAAGATAAGGTAGAAAAATAACGAAGTGCTTAGGAATTCTTATCTCGATTTCAAGCAGAGAGAATGAAATTGCCTCCGGTCACTGATGACTAGGCTATTCAAGCTTTCACTCAGTATCTCAATACTCAGAGTTCCATAGCGGCACATCAGTTGAAGCATAGTTCAATTAAGTACCCGGCTATCACTTGGGTCGACGTACATAATCGGTATCAGTCGAAGATTAGGGTCGAAGAAGATCAACTAAGGACTCCTTCAGGGCCCGTTTATCCTAGCAGGATCATGGATATGATCAAAAGGGATATCGATCGAGAGCTGAGGTCGAATATATATCGATATCAACCGTACAATGGAGACTATAGAGGCAGCGTGTCACGACCCCAAACCCCGGTCGTGATGGCGCCCAACACATTGTTAGGCAAGCCCGACCGTCTTATCCAATTAAACCAGCCAAGTATAATTAATACTGATTAATCGGCGTGATTAGCCTGTTTTCATAACAAATCAAGAAGTGTAGAACCGAAATACAAGAACACGGTCCCAACCAAATCGTGGCGTCACAAGTCTGAGCCTCTACAAATGAGATCTACTACAAAATCAAGTCTAACCAGAATGGAGACAACAAAATGATAAAAAGAAAGAGGTCAGGTACTGCGGACGTTGGCAGCTACCTCGAAGTCTCCACAGAATGGGGATAATAAAGCAGTTGCGATAGCTCAACCGCCCTCCTGAACCTGTATATCTCGCACAAAAAGTGCAAGGGAGTGGGATGAGTATATTTCAACTCAGTGAGTAATAATAATAAACAATAACCGAAAATAAGAACTCATGTACTATCACTAAACGGTTCTAAGGCAACCCCCACAGGTTAGTCATCACTATAATGAGTACCCCGATCTCCAGTCCACATCTATCTCATCTAGGTCCCACACTGACCACATCCTCGCTCGTACCACTACGGTATACGGCCATCACAATATATGGAGACATATACATCCGTCTATAACATATAAATATTTTAGTATATATATGAATATGAATAAGTATAATCTCTGCGGCGCGCGGTCCGCTCCAATACATATACACGCGCGCGCGCGCGCGCCCGCTCCGATACATATACCGTTGCGGGCGCGGCGCCCGCTCCATTTAACGTCGACGGCGCTCACCGGGGGTGTATACGGACTTCGGAGGGGCTCCCTAGGCCCAAGCACTATAATATCGCGGCGTGCGGCACGATCCACACAAATATTACTGCGGCGTGCGGTCCGATCCAATATATATATGTATATATCTCTATACCGCTGCGGCGTGCAGCCCGATCCCATAATATACACCAGCGCTCACTGAGAATGTGTGCGGACTCGGACTCCGAAGGGGCTCCTACAGCCCAAGCGCAATAATACTGCGGCGTGCGGTCCGTCCCACATGTATATTACATGTATATTACTGCGGCGTGCAGTCCGATCCAATATATATATTGTTGCGGCGTGCAACCCGATCCAATATAGGTATATATATATATAATACCTCATAATGGGTCCTCGACCCTATTCCAGTCAGTATATACTTGGCCTCTCAGGCCCAATATAATATATCACAGTGGGTCCTTGACCCTGTCTCAGTCAATATAGACTTGGCCTTTCGGGCCCAATATAACATCTCATAGTGGGTCCTTGACCCTATCTCATCTCAATCGGTATAGACTTGGCCTTTCAGGCCCACTCGGCTAGAACAGGGAATTCCACCTTAGATAATCTCTCTCAATGTACACATCTAGTACGGGCTCATATTATGCTATACAGCTAGAGCTACGGCTGAGTGTATGTTTCCAACATGATATAAGGGTCACCTAGCTCTATAGGTTCCCTAATGCTCTACAGATCGGCACAAGGCCCCAAACATGGCTTTTAGCCCTATTGTACAGTTATAATCTCAGTAACAATCATACAACACAATATTCTATTAGCCGGGAAGGACCAAGTCCGAACCCTTAATCATAATGTCACTACGCCTGTCAGAGAACGCGTGTCTCATCTCAATATAGCACTGTGAAGTGCTAGTACGGGGTTTCAAACCCTCAGTACATTGTTTACTACTACCACTCACCTCGAACCGGTAGAAGCCTCGGTCCGCCTTGCGCTTGCCTCCCAAATCAATCTCCTCGGTTGCTAAATCTGCTAAAAATCAATGATAATATATCAATATATGCTAAATTCACGTAACCCATTTGAAATAATTCAAATTGCATCAAAACCCACAAAGTTGTCAAAACCCAACTTTTGGTACGCTTCTAAAAAAATTACAAAAGTCACATATTCGGAATCCTTGTCTCAACACGAGTCTATGCATATAAAATTTACCAAAATCGGACTCCGTTTGCCCATTCAAATCATTGATTTTCCATAATTTAGGCCTAGGGCTAAAATCCCCCATTAATTCTTCCAATTTCAGTGAAATAGAGAAGGATTCTAAGATAAAAACACATATTTGAACCATAAAACTTACCTTCGATGATAACCCGGTGAAATCCCAGCAATTTCCCTTCACTTTTGCTCTCCAAGACTCAACAATGGAGGTTTTCAATTAATGAGTCGCGGATGAAATGCAATTAAAAGCCTTTTGTCCAGAATTTTTAAAAAAATACTGTTCACCCGTGTTACTGTTCACAAGGTACTGTTCACGGGTACTATTCACGGGGTACTATTTACGGGGTACTATTCACGGGTACTATTCACGGGTACTGTTCATTGCAGCAGCTTTTTATCTAAATTGCAGCACAGTCATGTTTTACTAAAATGGCTCTAACTCCATCATACGAACTAGAAATTAGACGATTCTTTTTCCTATGGCTCCGTAATTTTGATACGGATCTAGTGGTTCAAACAAAACTGAATTTGGAGCTCATTTGCTTAGTTCAATACCAATTTCGCTCGTTAAACAATTAACTCACATATCGCGTCAAAAACCCAATCGCGACTTGATGAAATTAAACCAAAATTTCCAGATCAGTCCTATAATTCATGATTTAAATTCTCGAAGTCTCGAAGTTAAATTTGGATCTCTAAAACTAAAAATAGACCTTTGGATCATTACATTTACGCTCAAAACTGCAAAAATCTTCCAAAAATGACCCGTTGGACATCCGAAACACACCCGAGACCCCCGAGACCTCAACCAAATATACAGATATGATCTATTACCTCATTCCAACTTGCTCGAATCATTAAATCACTATAGTTAACATCAAAATCGTCTGTTTTCAGCAAATTCAAGCTTAAGTTTAACTATAACTTTCAAAATTCTTATTCGATCAAAAACCCGACCAAACGACCTCCGAATGACCTGAAATTTTGCAGGCACATCTAAAATCACCTAACGGAGCTACTGCAACTGTCGGAATTCCATTCCGACTCCCGGATCAAAATCTCACCTACCGTCCGGATTTCGCCAAAATTCAACCTTAGCCAATTCAAGCCTATTTCTACACCGGACCTCCAAATTCAGTTCTGATTGTTCCCCTAAGTCACAAATCACCTCCCGGAACTAACCGAATCATCAGAATCCGATTCCGAGCCCTCTAACTAAATAGTCAACGTCCAATTGACTTTTCCCAACTATTCCTTCTTCTAAGAGACTTTCTATCTCAATTTCAATCAAACTCAACCCGGATTGACTCAAACTCACCCAACATGCATATTACAACATCAACAAGCATATAACGGGGGTAACGGGGTGATAACTCACATGATGACGGGCCGGGTCATCACATTCTCCCCAACTTAAGCAAACGCTCGTCCTCGAGCGGACTAAGAGGTCTACTGGAAGTGACCCAATAACCGAATGACCTTACCAAGCATATATTCGGGCGATACCACTTCACCCTATCTTTCATAAGTCCGATAACATAGTATAGTTGAATTTCCACAGACCATCTGAACCATAAATCACATTGCACTTTCTGAAATCATATACTAGTCTGAATCCCACATCTATACTCAGAGTACACACGATCCAACTGTAATAGCCAACTCACCACTCCGGGTGAGATCACATGATGTATCAAACAACCCGATCACTCGATACGATAGTCTCTAATCACGACAATTGGCCACAATAACCAAATACTAGCAGAAAGAACCTTTCTCATTAGATAGAGTCTTATTCCAACACCTTCATATCCCGCCCACGGCAACTGAAGCACGCGATATACCGAACCCATCTCTCGGGTCAACCATTCGTGAATCTATTTCCCTTTTAAAGCTGATACCACAATAAGTTTCGGAACCAAACCTCGATATTACCTTTCTAACGAGCTGAAATCATATATGCTCGCTCTCATTAATGACTCGAATGATCATTTCGGTTATAACACACCACACTGGTGACATGACACCTCAGCATCGGCCTAGGCCACAACGAGCACAACACAGGCTCCAATAAGAACGATCTGAACACACTCGAATCATGACAACTGACTCGCACAAAGAGCCATAATTCAAATTCTTCCATACCATCACAACACATAACTGAGATTCTCGTCTCACATCATAGAATTAGAGTACCTGAATCCTCCTCGAAAGGTCATAACATCACGTGGCCTTGCCACAACTCATGATTCTATCCAAACACTATTACTCATGGAGCACCTCAAGTCGCAATGCTCAAAACGGTCATCCATACACATATTTAGGTCTGAAATCAAGCAATCAATCACACGCAGTGATACATTTAGTATATGCTATCAAATCCTGAATGGACACAACCGATGTGCTATTTCCCGAGCGATACCCAATACGGACTATTCCTCAGAAGAGAGGAAGTATTGTGTACAAGGTACATATAGGAAGCTATATTTCCCACATCACGCTGTTGCGGCGCGCAACCCGTTCCAATAGCATACCTGTGGCGGCGTGCCACCCGATCCAGATACCATACATGTGGCGGCGTGCCACCCGATCCAGATACTATACATGTGGCGGCGTGCCACCCGATCCACGCATAAATCTAGAAAAAGGGAATGCACATCGACTCAAGTTGCTCATTGCAACAAACATGTATATATAGCCTCGAGCTCGGTCACATGAAACTCATCCGACAAAGTTCCTCAATACCGAAACTGAATCAATGGTAGATACCTCTACACTGACATCCGCCACGAAGGCCCAACTGGCAAAGCAATACCTACCAACCGTCCGCTGGCTCTAGGGTACATCCACACTGCTGGAGCATGATCTGATGCGCTCTGCCATGCAGTTTGCGACATGTTTCTGACATAGTCCATATCACATTAGTCTGGACAACCTATCTTATGACAACCAGTCAGCAATCGTATATCACTATTTAAATTCATCATATCAAGTAACGAGATAGCCACTAGAGCTTCCAATTTCCGATAACCGCTACACTGTGCCGATACACACGATATACCACCGCTGCGTAGGCGGGTTACGAGAACTTCTAGTCTCCAACACATACATAACACAGGGATCACTATGCCTGATTCGGTACTTCACCGTACGATTACATAACGCACCTCAAGCGTCCATTCATACCACGAAAGCCATTCATAAATTTCACTATGTCATCAACGACTCAATTATTACAGTCGATCCAACGGGAGTATACCACCATACCGCTAGATAATATCAGTTTATTTTACCTGGCCCCTTTTTGACCATAGACTCTGCCGAAATACTAGTATAGCAGTACCATTCTCCTAAATCATCAGGAAGATTGATTCTCAGATTATCTGCAGCTGCCACGCTGCTTGAGGATTTTAATGACTCCCCATATAATATGAATTGATCTCAAAACTTGAACATGTCGTTATCAACTTTCCATAACACATCGCATATACCATACCACACTAAGACAACAGGGAAAATTCATATCCCTTTCCCTACGCCGCAAATATCAGCGCACCCAACTAGTCAAGGACTTTCATGATCCCATATAGAGAAAACTCATTACACATTCCAAGCTTTACATACCAACAGGAAATACACTCCTTTTCAAACCACGGTAAAACACATCACAAACCCTTTCTCCCAATTACATTGCATAAGTTAAATTGCCAGGACTGAGTCCTTATACCCATACCGAGTTACACAACTGCCAATACTCAAAAGCTTTATTGCACAATATCGGCGAGACTCATTACTTCAAACATATACCAGGAATTAATCGTATTCCTTATCATACCGTTTCGGTTTAATAACAAGTTGATCCATTTACCCAATTTCCTTTCTGATTCATCTTTAATTTAATACTAGTCTTTACTGCAGCACCACAATGCCTCAACCCGTGTTACCACACAAGACTCGTACATAAGACCATACGGTCTAAGACCCATAGGCCACTGAATACTCTCTCAATTATTTCCCAGAAATACCACATTCTACTATACTTTGTTTTGAAGAACTTCCTGCAATTTGAATTTGTTATCATTACCTTTCAATACGGATACAAAGAATCTCATCATCCCCATAACATAACAAAAGTCTTGATTTCTTCTAACGAAACCATGGTCTTTAGCCACGTACACAATCTTAAGGCACCTGATTGTTGCAAGCGTAAATCTTGAACACCGCAAGGCTATTCTCGGGCGTCATTCACCATTAACCAGTTATAATTCAACTGCCTTATTAAACAGAACCACTCGGGCCTTACTAGAACTCTGACACCGCAGAACATGATTACATACGGATACAATTAACTATCTTTCTTTTCTATACATCAAACATTCTTTAGCAACAACCGCTCAAAACCTCCTAGTATTTTCTCACATCTACGAAGCAACATAACCTTCGTCAGAATTTTTTCCCAACATGCTTGGGGACAGAACCATCATAGCACACAATAGCGCAATCAGTTAGTCAATAACAACCTCCCCAACTTGGCTCGGAGCCATACATCAAAGCATTTTTAGCCACTCATAGCATTCTTACTCAATTGATGCTCCAATGTTACAGTGAGATTAAACTCGAGCTATTTACAAACTTTGGCGGAGACTCGAATCATCGGAAACCTTAACTCTTTTGCAATTCTCGTATTCATTCACACGCAACAGCTAAGCCCATTCCTCAGGCCACAACATCTTTTCTAAGTCCCAAATTTTTCAAAAATTTCGGCAGAGTTTCCTTTGTAAATTGGCCTATCCACCTGCCAGAGAATCACCAAACCATTCTAACAATACACCCACAACTCAACAAGACGTCACAATGTATTTCAACAACATAAATCTCAATACTACACGAATTATATCATCAGCATTAGTACATGAACATGCGCTGCACCTGCTCAAATCATAACACATATACCTTTCACCATGATACACCTAGTACAACCAATTTGGTTTTCTTGCGTCTGAACTCATACTACCACACTTAATGCACTTTACCTTTCCGCTAAGGAACATGAACATACTCACCATGCCCATAGCTAGGGCTACGTAACAGATATAAGGATTGAATACCTTGCAGCTCACCCGTTATCAAACTGCCATTTTCACGATTAAGATCAATACTGATCGCATGAATTTCATAATACCGGCTCGCGAAGTTAGCACCTCGATGCACAAGCCATAGACAAGGATCTGGCCTCAAGTCCTCCGGACAGGCCCAACATGAATTCACAAAGATTATATCTCGTCCCTCGATTGGGGAATCACAAGCCGTCAAGGCAAATTTATCACTAAGCACTCGAGTGCGCGTATCAATGTGCAGGAGAAATTTCAAGAATTACATCTCAAGCTGAATAAAACACGCACGATGAGAATTCCAAGAATTTGAAACTTTCCTAAAGGTTTGCGGCCTCCCGAGGATAAGTACAGGCGTCCCCGTACCGATCCACGAGACTCTACTAAACCGGCTCATGACTCGCGAGACCTGTTAACCTAGGCTCTGATACCAACTTGTCACGACCCCAAACCCCGGTCGTGATGGCGCCCAACACATTGTTAGGCAAGCCCGACCGTCTTATCCAATTAAACCAGCCAAGTATAATTAATACTGATTAATCGGCGTGATTAGCCTGTTTTCATAACAAATCAAGAAGTGTAGAACCGAAATACAAGAACACAGTCCCAACCAAATCGTGGTGTCACAAGTCTGAGCCTCTACAAATGAGATCTACTAAAAAATCAAGTCTAACCAGAATGGAGACAACAAAATGATAAAAAGAAAGAGGTCAGGTACTGCAGACGTTGGCAGCTACCTCGAAGTCTCCACAGAATGGGGATAATAAAGCAGTTGCGATAGCTCAACTGCCCTCCTGAACCTGTATATCTGCACAAAAAGTGCAAGGGAGTGGGATGAGTATATTTCAACTCAGTGAGTAATAATAATAAACAATAACTGAAAATAAGAACTCATGTACTATCACTAAACAGTTCTAAGGCAACCCCCACAGGTTAGTCATCACTATAATGAGTACCCTGATCTCCAGTCCACATCTATCTCATCTAGGTCCCACACTGACCACATCCTCGCTCGTACCACTACGGTATACAGCCATCACAATATATGGAGACATATACATCTGTCTATAACATATAAATATTTTAGTATATATATGAATATGAATAAGTATAATGCTGCGGCGCGCAGTCCGCTCCAATACATATACCGCTGCGGCGCGCAGCCCGCTCCATTTAACGTCGACGGCGCTCACTGGGGGTGTATACAGACTTCGGAGGGGCTCCCTAGGCCCAAGCACTATAATACTGCGGCGTGCGGCACGATCCACACAAATATTACTGCGGCGTGCGGTCCGATCCAATATATATATGTATATATCTCTATACCGTTGCGGCGTAAAGCCCGATCCCATAATATACACCGGTGCTCACCGAGAATGTGTGCGGACTCGGACTCGAAGGGCTCCTACAGCCCAGCGCAATAATACTCGCGGCGTGCGGTCCGTCCCACATGTATATTACATGTATATTACGCGAGCGTGCGGTCCGATCCAATATATATAATGTTGGGGCGTGCAACCCGATCCAATATAGGTATATATATATATAATACCTCATAATGGGTCCTCGACCCTATTCCGGTCAGTATATACTTGGCCTCTCAGGCCCAATATAATATATCACAGTGGGTCCTTGACCCTGTCTCAGTCAATATAGACTTGGCCTTTCAGGCCCAATATAACATCTCATAGTGGGTCCTTTACCCTATCTCATCTCAATCGGTATAGACTTGGCCTTTTAGGCCCACTCAGCTAGAACAGGGAATTCCACCTTAGATAATCTCTCTCAATGTACACATCTAGTACGGGCTCATATTATGCTATACAGCTAGAGCTACGGCTGAGTGTATGTTTCCAACACGATATAAGGGTCACCTAGCTCTATAGGTTCCCTAATGCTCTACAGATCGGCACAAGGCCCCAAACATGGCTTTTAGCCCTATTGTACAGTTATAATCTCAGTAACAGTCATACAACACAATATTCTATTAGCCGGGAAGGACCAAGTCCGAACCCTTAATCATAATGTCACTACGCCCGTCAGAGAACGCGTGTCTCATCTCAATATAGCACTGTGAAGTGCTAGTACGGGGTTTCAAACCCTCAGTACATTGTTTACTACTACCACTCACCTCGAACCGGTAGAAGCCTCGGTCCGCCTTGCGCTTGCCTCCCAAATCAATCTCCTCGGTTGCTAAATCTGCTAAAAATCAATGATAATATATCAATATATGCTAAATTCACGTAACCCATTTGAAATAATTCAAATTGCATCAAAACCCACAAAGTTGTCAAAACCCAACTTTTGGTACGCTTCTAAAAAAATTACAAAAGTCACATATTCGGAATCCTTGTCTCAACACGAGTCTATGCATATAAAATTTACCAAAATCGGACTCCGTTTGCCCATTCAAATCATTGATTTTCCATAATTTAGGCCTAGGGCTAAAATCCCCCATTAATTCTTCCAATTTCAGTGAAATAGAGAAGGATTCTAAGATAAAAACACATATTTTAACCATAAAACTTACCTTCGATGATAACCCGGTGAAATCCCAGCAATTTCCCTTCACTTTTGCTCTCCAAGACTCAACAATGGAGGTTTTCAATTAATGAGTCGCGGATGAAATGCAATTAAAAGCCTTTTGTCCAGAATTTTTAACAAAATACTGTTCACCCGTGTTACTGTTCACAAGGTACTGTTCACGGGGTACTATTCACGGGGTACTATTTACGGGGTACTATTCACGGGTACTGTTCATTGCAGCAGCTTTTTATCTAAATTGCAGCACAGTCATGTTTTACTAAAATGGCTCTAACTCCATCATACGAACTAGAAATTAGACGATTCTTTTTCCTATGGCTCCGTAATTTTGATACGGATCTAGTGGTTCAAACAAAACTGAATTTGGAGCTCATTTGCTTAGTTCAATACCAATTTCGCTCGTTAAACAATTAACTCATATATCGCGTCAAAAACCCAATCGCGACTTGATGAAATTAAACCAAAATTTCCAGATCAGTCCTATAATTCATGATTTAAATTCTCGAAGTCTCGAAGTTAAATTTGGATCTCTAAAACTAAAAATAGACCTTTGGATCATTACATTTACGCTCAAAACTGCAAAAATCTTCCAAAAATGACCCGTTGGACATCCGAAACACACCCGAGACCCCCGAGACCTCAACCAAATATACAGATATGATCTATTACCTCATTCCAACTTGCTCGAATCATTAAATCACTATAGTTAACATCAAAATCGTCTGTTTTCAGCAAATTCAAGCTTAAGTTTAACTATAACTTTCAAAATTCTTATTCGATCAAAAACCCGACCAAACGACCTCCGAATGACCTGAAATTTTGCAGGCACATCTAAAATCACCTAACGGAGCTACTGCAACTGTCGGAATTCCATTCCGACTCCCGGATCAAAATCTCACCTACCGTCCGGATTTCGCCAAAATTCAACCTTAGCCAATTCAAGCCTATTTCTACACCGGACCTCCAAATTCGGTTCCGATTGCTCCCCTAAGTCACAAATCACCTCCCGGAACTAACCAAATCATCAGAATCCGATTCCGAGCCCTCTAACTAAATAGTCAACGTCCAATTGACTTTTCCCAACTATTCCTTCTTCTAAGAGACTTTCTATCTCAATTTCAATCAAACTCAACCCGGATTGACTCAAACTCACCCAACATGCATTTTACAACATCAACAAGCATATAATGGGAGTAACGGGGTGATAACTCACATGATGACGGGCCGGGTCATCACACAGCGCTTTCAGGCAAAACTTCACACAAAATGAGAGGAAAAATGATCGAGGTTAAAATTCAGAGGGGCTTGGTGCCAAGGAAGATCACGTTAAGTATCCCAAGTTCGAATAAAGGTAAGACCCCAGTCCAATCTTTTTTATTTTTTCAACTAACACTTGTAGGCAATCGATAAGGATCGACACGAAGCTCTGGGTCTTGAAACACGTGCTGCACTATTTTTCCTTTAGATCGGTTTTCTCCCAAGTGGGTCTTTCCGCTGTGGTTTTTATTAATGAGGCAACTGTCGTTCGTGCTAACTAAAAGCAATTCAACAGTATCCGAGGTTACCCATAATAGGCCTCGAATACTGGAGAGCAGTTACCTTTGAATGTCTGCTCTCCAATAAGGAAATCACTTCGTGACAGCATACCTCGATAGGAAAGTGTTATAAGGGCCAAACAGTCAAATGAACCGTGCCCGTATTTTAGTTACTCAAGCCCTAGACACCAAGCATGCACGCATGTACAATCATCTATCAAGAGAAGTACTTTTCCTTGTCTATATCCGCTGCCTTTATAAAATTTTCATATTTTATACTCTTGATCTATTGTGTAAACAGGCTTAAGGGCTGACCACAATGGAAATTCGAACAACTGACCCATGTTTAAGGGCTGCTGTCCCAAAAGCGAACAGAATTAAATTGCTAACATTTCAAAATAATAAGACCTTAAAGGCAATCCTCGATTTTGTGGGCCATGGCTACCCCACTCGCGGACTGAGCAAGATCGAAGTGAAATGGAAGATCATCCCAAAGGGAAAGCTTCGAACTAACAGAAGCTGTAGAGAAGTGGCAGATCAAACTTCAAAGTATGGCCAAACTAAACCGGATCGGAGACATTCGAAATCCATGGAAAATGCAAAAGCCCATACTCTACCTTAGCCCGAGTTCGAGCAAACTCTCACTCGGGGTCTATCTATGAAGCCTAAGGGCTAAATTTACTTCGAGTTCGAGTGAATCCCCACTCGATCATAAAAGACCAAGGGCTATCTTAACCCAAGTGCAGTCATGTCTTGAACACTCGAGGACTATTTACTCGAGCTACCTGAGTTCTAAATAATAAGACCTCAAAGAGGCACCCCCGATATGACAGGCCAAGGCCATCACACTCGGGGTTCAAAATTTTGTCGAGAAATAAGTCCAGGAGACGCACCCGAAGGCTACGACTATAATAAAGACTACGGTCATATAAAATGTTACAACCGAAATAATGCGACTCGGAGACGTCCGACTTTCCCCATAAATTAAAGGCCTTCAAACACTTTGAAAAAAATGGTTAAATCAGGTTACCCTCGACAACTACAAAATATAAAGGGCTTCGATAAATTTTGCCCTCGAATAATTTAAAGGCTTCGATAACATCAGCCTTCGAAAAAAAACTTCAAGAGGTATTCAATTATGTTTACACAGACTAATTAAGTTCTAATTCGTCGAACCTTCAAAAAACCCAATGGGTACGAAAAACACATGCTAAGGCATGATAAAATTTTCATTACGTCTTTTAGCTGAAAAGAGGGAAACATTACATAGCCACTCAAGGGGCCGAATCGGCCCAACTTAAAGAGCCTAAGGGTCAATTTAAAGATCCTAATGGCCAATATATAAGAGCCTAAGGGCCAACTTCGAAAGGCTTAAGGGCCAAAACATATAGTTCGAGACTCGTTCCCACTCAACTCGGACTCGAGAATCTGACATCCCGAGCTCGCATCGAATCGATTTAAACTTAGCTCGAGGATTATTATATTTTCTATAAAGACTAAGGGCTAACTTTATTTCGAATTCGAGCAAACTCTCACTGGACTACTAAGCCCATGGGCTACCCGAGTTCGAGCAAATTCTCAAGCAGGGACTATCTATAAAGCCTAAGGGAAACTTTATTTCAAGTTAGAGCAAACGCTCACTTGACTACTAGGCCCAATGGCTACCCGAGTTCGACAAAACCCTCACTCGGGGACTATCTATGAAGCCTAAGGGCTAACTTTACTTCGAGTTTGAGCAAATCCTCACTCGACTATAAAGCCTGAGGGCTATTTTTCATTTTAACACCGGGTGTATACTCACTAAACGATCAAGGCCAAACCCCATCTACTGTTTGGCCTAAGATATACTCAAACTCAAGTTTAAATGATCATTCGGGGTCCTTTGATCAGAAATGATCGAGGGGTGAACTTATTATCGGCCATTACCATCCCGAACTGTGAATTCAAATGGAATTTTATGCTAAGACACTCCGATCCGTACAAAAGGGTAACAGATTTCGAAGCCATAGAAGGATAAAAGTTTTTTATAAACCTATTTACAAGGCATATAAGTCATGATCAAGAGTGCTTCATAAAGACCGGTCAACCTCAAAAGCGAAGAATCACGAATAACACAAAACCTAAGCAGCGCGATCTTTACCGGTAGAAACGTCTTCAACCTCAGAATTTTCCACACCGCCGGACTCACTAGAGTTCTCGGAGTGGCTATTCCAAACTTTGTTTCCTCAGTCGCTTACGCCACGATGATGATGTCGTAACAAATCGGGGTGAGGCTCAAAGACTCAATTCGTTTATTATCGCCCTACTCTAAGAAATGCGGGGACTATTTATATACGGTTGGAATCGTATGCCCCGATCTATAGGCTATTCATACACGTAGAAGTCATCAGGACAAAGAATGTGGAGTACATGCCACTGGCTGTCGCTCTTTGTAGCTATGTCTTGTGGTTCATGGTTAACCTACATCCTCCTTGGTAGAGATCTATATATAGAAGTATACATCTCCCTCCTTTTCCAGCTTTAATTTAAGCGAATAAAAGATAGGGAGATAGTACACTTAATTATATCTATGAATAAATCCCTTCAAAGAGACCGCAAGTAAACCAAGGCCACAAGAAAGACGATACATACTGATGTAAAGAATTAAATCAGTAAAAGGACATAAGTTCAAGAAGAAATATCTAATAATTGAGAAAAGAATATATTACGATGTTTTTCTCCGCAAATCAAATATTTATAAGCCTCATCTGCAGAGGCGAATTCAGAACTTGAGGCTTAAAGGTTTCTATCGTAATTTTAAATTAATATGCAAAAGTAACTGGATTCACAGTCAAATATTTATTAATATTTAGTAATTTTCTTAATATAAATATAGGGTCTAAGTAAAAGTTACTCAGTTGCCGGAAACACATAGTCTATGTACTAGGTCCGCCCCTGGTCATCTATGAATAAGGACAACAAAGAATAACTAATATAAATAAGGTAATTTTCGTCCGCTATTTCCGACAGAAATCGGTCGGAAAGTGATAATTTTTGCGACCAAATTTAATTGGACTGAAAAAATGGTGGCAAACGTATACTGACGGTGACTGGCTATCAAAGTTTAATTTTGACCGAAATCGGTCGGAAACTATTAAATATCTTTTTTTTTTAATTTTCAAATTTCCGACCGAAATCGGTGGAATTTTTTTATTTTTTTAAATTTTCAATTTCCGTCTGAATTCTGTCGGAAATTTAATTTTTTTATTAATTAAATAAGTAGTTATAAATTGTAATAATTTTTTATTTATTTTAAAAATAAAGATGAATTCATAATTTCCAACCGAATCGGTCGGAAATTTCCAAAATCTGGAGACTTCATTTGAAATTTCTGAAAAAAAAAAAAAAGACATTTCCCGTTGGTTTTCAATGACAAAATACTATCAATTAGAGGTTAAAAACAACCAAAACAGTCCTTATTATGGATTACTACCAATTAAAAGCAATACCAGTAGTGGAATATTAATGTAGAATGCAACAACATGGCTATCAAACCAGCCAAACAAGCTTATAAACTAAATAAATGTCTCTCAAAGTAGTTAAACCAAAACAGAATCAACACATAAACTAATTGAAACCAAACAAATAAGCAATAGCAATGATTGACCAAACTAGTAACTCTATGCTTCTTCTGTGTGCGGGACAAGCCAAAAAACTTTGATACCTCACGTAGATGGAATAGTTAACAAACTGCTTGTACTTCTAGCACTATAAGTAAATCATCAACCTAACAAGATTCTAAGAAAATGGAAAGCAGTTGATCGTTTGAGTTTAATTTGAAATAGAATTAAGTCAAACTTCAAATTTTGTGAATTGGAAACTCAAATAACAAAAATTATGTCAAACCCCCCAAAAAAAATTGAGGTTAATCATAAATTAGGTAACTTACACATATCAGAACCATTTCAGTGGACATTTTCAAATTCAAGGTCATCATCATCCTCACTATTACATAAAGCATTCCTTTGTAGTTTCACCTCTATGCCATTTGTAAGAACCTGCAATTTATTAAGTGAACCAAACATTTAAATGAATTCCAAAAAACCAAGTAGCAACAGATCACAAGAATTTGATTACACAATATGTGAATACACCCCCCTCATCCAAAACCCCCACACACATGTAGAGAGCTACTATAAGCTTGAATTAAATACTGCTAAGGCTATTCCTTGAAAGAAACAACAATGTGTTAATGCAGTAAAACATGATTGATTAAATTCCACAAGTGTTAGGTCAATAATCATGCCTCTTTTGACTGATGTAAATGTAAAGAATAGCAGAAGAAGAGTATTATTCGGAGACCTTCTGCTAGCCCAAGATCGTTAACTAAGATTGGAAGATTCAACTAAGGAAGAGGAAGTTTTCAATAAAGAAGAAAAGTTTTGGAGATGAGAACATTGTTTAGGAAAGAAGGTTTTCTTAATCTGGCTTCAATACAAATGCCTAATGCTACTCCTATTTATACTTGTCTATGGATGATTCTAGATACAAAAATAATCTAGACAATTCTATCACCTTCTACTAATATCTTTCTTAAATATCCAAGACTCTAGAATATCTAGATTTTTCTTAACTTCTCATTCTAGAATATCTAGATTTTTCTTAACTTCTCATTCTAGAATATCTAGATTTTTCTTAACTTCTCATTCTAGAATATCTAGATATGTCTACTAGATAAATATCAAGAATACCACAGTAGGACATTCTAGAGAACTCTATGTTTCTCCAAAAAATCAACTTTAATTTTTCACACTCCCCCTTAAAGTGATTTTTGGAATCTATCCCAAGCTTGTCACGGAAGAACTCAACCAATGCTTTAGGACGTGTCTTGGTGAAGATCTCAGCACTATTTTTCTGGCTCGTCTTGCTTCCCCAAATACTGAAGGTTCTTCAATTGGTCTTGCAAAGGAACATGAGTATGTGCTGACAAAATTTTCATCTCTAAAACGAGATGGCTTGACGATAGTTCATTTTGGTCTTCCCGAACCACATGAATCATCTTCTTGTTGAGTTCTCGGGCTCCCCCTTTCTCTTAGCTCCTCAACAACTATATTATCTAGAGAAGCATCTGCAATGGGCAAGCTTGAATCTCCATTTTTTAAGGTTTTTGAACTCGCTCCATCCAATGCAGCACCATAATACGAAGACACTTCGTCGAATATGACATTCCTTAAGATAAAAAAGAGATGAGTTTTAGGATCCATGCACTTCCATCCATTTTTTCTTTCATCATATCCGATAAAGATGCATTTCCTTGCCTTGGCATCTAACTTGCTCCATTGAGAATCTGGAATGTGAACATAACAAATAGAGCTAAAGTCCCTAAGTTATTTCACGCTAGGCTTTTCTCCAAACATTAATTCATAGGGAGACTTCATATTGTTTGGAGAAAGCGGCATCCTGTTAATCACATACGCTGCACATTTCATGCCTTCGGCCCACAAGGCTCTAGGTAAATTTTTGGCATGAAGCCAGCTCTTACATGTCTCAGTTAAGTGTCGGATCTTCCTTTCAGCCACTCCATTTTGTAATGACGCATCAGCGCATGTCAACTCTCTTTTAATGCCATGCTGACGACAAAAAGAAAGAAACTCATCTGATGTGAACTCACCGCCATTATCAGTCTACAACCGCTTATTCTGGAATTGAGTTCACCTTCAAATGTTTCTTTGAACTCCACAAACTTACTAAAAACTTCTGAGTTGTGCTTCACAAAATAAACCCAAGTGAATCTAGTAAAATCATCAATAAATTTTAGCATATAAGAATAACCTGAAAATGATAGAATTCATGTTGGCCCCATCAAGTCACTGTGAATAAGTTCTAGTGGGGTATTACACCTTGACAAAGATCTGTCAAATGGAGGACGATGTGCCTTTTCATACTGACATCCTTCACAAACCTCTCCTCCACCAAACTTTATTAATTTAGGCAAACCTTTTACTATATTCAACTTTACCATGTCTTTTAATTTATCCATGCTTAGATGTCCAAGTCTAGCATGCCAAAGATGTTTTGGTTAGTTTTGTGAATAATATAAAGGGGGTTGAGTCAAGTAGGAAGAGTAGTAAAAATAAAGAAAAAGTTCTTGCTTGTGGAGGTGTGGGGAGAGTGGAAAGAACTCAGAGGTAAATAGTCTTGGGGAAGCTGCTGAAGGTCTCATTCATCTGAGAAAGCAACAGGATGAACCAGGTATATCTTTGGAGGAAACTCTAGCTGACATTCTAAAAAGGGTTGGAGCCATTTATGATCCAAAGAAGCGCAAAGCTTCCTCACAAAAGGCTCCAACTACTTCCAAGCCACCCAAGAGCAAAATGTCATCCCCAAATTCTAGTGTACCTTCAGTACCTAAGGGAAGAACTACTAGGAGCAGGGTCAAGCAAAGTGAAGTAGAATTACAGAAAGATCTGGAAGAGAGCATGAAGAAAAAGAGGGGAAAAAGAAAGACTAAGGTTGTGTAGAGTATTGGGATTGTAGAAGAAAAAGAAGAAGAAGAAGAAGAAGAAGAAGAAGAAGAAGAGATGGACCTGGTCCATCAAGAAAGAGGAACAACTAAAGAGGTTCCTACTCCCAAACCAAAAAGATCCAAGACTTCTTCCAAGAAGTCTTCCTCTGAACCTGTATCTACTGAACCCTCCTTAGCCAAAAGAACCAGATCTGCAGTGTAAGGTAAACAGGTAAAAATTACTAAAAAAGAAGAAGAATGAAGTGGAGAAGAAGAAAATGAGGAGTCTAAGAAAAAACATGATAGACTTTCCATCTTTGGCAGAAGAATTTTTTTTGAAAGGCAGGTTGTTAAAAGACCTGGATGAGCCAAGAATGAGAAGATTGGTAGATACCCTAGCTGCACAAGGGTGGAAGGACATTGTCCTTTAAATGGATGGCACACTGGCTAGGAATGAATTCATAGAGTTTATGGCCAATGCCACTGTGAAAAATGGGGTAGTCTTCACCATGGTGAATGGTATCGAAGTAGAGTTTGATGCAACCAAATTGGATGAGATTCTGGACATACGTAGTGAAGGGTATGATGATTATACTAGGAAGAGGTGTCCTTGTCTGGATTCTCTCCCTACTGCTCTCCAACTCACCATAAATTTTTATGATGCTGCAAATGTTGAAGATGTACTTGAAGCCAGATTTGTTCAGAAGAGTGATATGAGACCTATGCACAAGGTCTTATTTGAATTTGTGAACAAGTGCCTGCTGCCCAGACAGGAAAGGAGGCATACTGCCAACTATATGGACCTGGTGCTTATGGAATGCCTTTAGAGTGGAAAGCATATAAATTGGCCTGATTTTATTATCAAACTATTGGACAGGGTCATTAATGGATCCAAGGCGCATGCAACTCCATATGGGTTCATACTCACAATTGTGCTGGACAGGCTAAGGGTGCCTTTGAAGAAATGGGAGATGGCATCAAGCAAAGAACATTTTGGTGTTAGGACCTTATTGGCTTGTGACTATCCTGTCAATGCCACCCCAGTTGAACCTGGTTCACCTTTGAAGACACCAGTGAATAGCAAGGTTAGGGCTTTGGTTCAAAAGTGTGGAACTAAGCATGCTGAAATTGCTAGGCTTCATGCTAGTGTTGCTGATTTGGAAGCTAAAAGAGATGGGCTTCGAGCTGAGCTAGCAAAAGAAAAGGAGAAAAGTGAATGAATGCTTTAGAATATGCTCAACCTTCTCCAATCTCATCCCCTCTAGTTCCTCCAAGCCTTAGGTCTTCCAGTTCTTGTTTCTGAACCTATCTAGAACCTCCAGTGACCTAGATTCAGGACTTTTTATGTTTTTTGTTGCTCATGTTTGGAATTTTTTCTTTCTTTTTGTGGTCTTTTGGTGGAAACATATCCTAATCAATGACACTTTGTTTTTTTCTCTTGTTCTATGAAGATTCCAATCTTAATAGTTAATTTTGTTTGTTGCTTGTTGATTAATTGAACCATGTTTTCACTTGCAGTTGCCCCAGTGGCTATGAGTAATTATTAAAAGTTGGGACTCATAATATTTGCAATTTTTCGATGATACCAAAAGAGGGAAGAGATATTATGCTTTACTTGTTATTTTGAATAATGTGATATTTATAACCTGATTAAACCCGGTCTTTGATGATAAGCTAAAAAATTTAAGTTAAAGTGTTGATGATTAAGCTAAGTTCCACAGGTTCTCTGATAAATAAAAGCATAGAGTTTGTCATCATCAAAAAGGAGAATTTTTTTGTCCAAGTTTAGGTAAAGCTTTGAAGAATGACAAATAAACTCTGTCATGGACCAGGTCCATCATGTGAGACATAGTGTTTATCAACCTATACATGTGAGATGCACGTGAAGGAGATAAGTCTCAAGGATAAATCAGCAATATCTCCTGAAATGATCGAAAATATTGCATATTGGATAAGGAGAGGAAGTCTCCTTATGTGAAGAGAACACAATCCAGATCAAGGATAGGGTTGGAATTTCTATTGTTCAAGGACTCAACTTCAATGGAATATCAGCAATTGAGTCTTAATCAAACTCTGATTACTAACTCATTAAATAACAGTGATTATTCTCTTTTACACGTATTGCACAAACACAAAAGTTAAACTAAATTGAGAGCAAAAGAGCGAGGCAATTTTGCAAGCAATTTATGTGAGATACAAGTGTGCATTCCTGAAGCTACTTGGACAAGATAGAAGAACCAATTCCACTGTGTTTATTCTTATTCCAGTTTAATTGTAGTAGATGTTTTAAAGTAGTACCTTTCTAGCTTTTATAGAAACAATTGTAATATGTACTTTGAGTATTCAAGTTATAGGCTAACTTGAAGGTGTCGCAACAGGTGTGCGACACTGGGATTAGAGTTTAATTCTTAGGTTTACGAGAGTTTTGTAATGCTATTTGGCTCAGTGATTTTAGTTGAAGTTTGGAAAAATCCTACTGAGTAGTAGGTCGTGATTTTTTTCACCTTTTGAGCTAGGTGTTTTCCACGTAAAAATCTCTGTGTTCTTTATTCTATGCACTATTAATTTCGCAAACAGTAGTAGTAGGTTCTTCTAGAGCAAAAATTGGGTACCACAAAAAAAAAAACTCCTCCCCTTGTGTGGTATTGACATTTAGAACATGAGGATTTGAAATCTCCAGTACCCTAATAATATTAAGTTATTTATTTGACAATGCATGCATAACAAAATACCATGTAGAGCCTTCCTCCACCATATTGGAATCGATATTGATACTCATTGTCCCGTTTGTATAGAAGGGTCAGAAGACACCACTCACATATTCACTAAGTATCCTATATATAGCTACTCGTTTCCGGTTAAACCTTGGATCAATATTGGAACAAACTGTTGATAATACTCACTGGCTAATTTATCTAAAGAACTCTAGCATGCAAGGTAGAAACCAACAATATCAATGGGCAAATATTTTTTCTTTTCCCATTTGGAACCTTTGGAAAAATAGGAATAATAACAACGTAAACAACCTTGATCTAGATCTTAGAGTAAATCTAGTTTTCTATCAATCATGGGAATATATTTCTTCACTAAAAGATACTCCGTCCAACAATCAAAAATTAAAATAGACATTCGTTGGTCAAAGTCCCCTCAAAACACAACCAAGCTCAATATTGATGGTGCTTTTATAAGGACAACTTTACATGCAGGTATAGAAGGAGCTTTTCACAACAGCAATGGCGACTGGAATATAGGATTTTATAAATCTTATTATGCAACATGTCCTTTGCAGGCAGAATAACTAGCACTGGAGCAAGGCTTTAAAATTGCATTGGATATGTCGTTCCCTACACTGGAAATTGAATCAGATTCCTCAGACATGATAAAAACGATCAATGAAGACAATGCTCTTATTAACAATACTTTACTTAATTGCATATTATTAATACACCAATTGAAAATACCAACGATCAAGCATAACTTTAGGGAAGACAATGCAGTAGCAGATCGACTAGCAAAGAAGCTATCAACCACTTCAATCCTAATAGATGTTTTTACCTTGCTCGTTCACCTTTTTTTGTTGTAGCTGCTATAGACAAGGACATGGAAGGTCTTTGTTTTGGATCAAGACTTTTAAGTATCAATATTTATAATAGCCTGGTAGCTATAAACAATAGTAATGTCCATAGGGACAAGGTAGTAACAATGTTAGACTTTTGCTTTAATATTAAATATAGGCTTCCTTATCTTTCAAAAAAAAAAAGTTATTTACGCACTCGGGGGTTAGCTGAATTAGCAAAAGGTTAAGAGACTCTCTTAAACCACCCAAACGAATTAATTTTAATATTTAAGTGAAGAAGTGTAAAGGAACAAGGCCATTATCTTTGAATATCGTAAGTATGCAACTGGCACAAAAGATCGACTCCAGAGCAATCTCTTCGTCGTCAAAAAGAAAAGTTATTTGCACTATCAAAGCTTATTTCACATTATCATGGATAACCAAAGAACCAATACAGAAGAGGAAAAGAAAGAAGGAAAAAGGTGAGAACAGTAGAGGCGGAACCAGAATTTCAAGTTACTGTGGGTTTGAAATTTTAGTTCTTTCAAGTTACAGGGTTCTAGATTAATAATTTGTAAATATTCAATAAATTTCTTACGGCAAATATAGGATTTGGACAATGTTATTGGATTTGACAGAACTTGTATACGTACTATATATATGGCTCCGTCCCTGGTTAATGGGGTCCTACAGGCTTAACGTCTACCCCATATCCTACATCTAAAAGAGATATCTTTGGGTTTTTGAGAGTGAATTTGGTTAGAAATATTTTCCCTATTGTACACCACAACAAAACACTTAAAATAGGGCCCAAAATATTTAAGCAAGTGATGTGTTGTCTTTGTATGTACAGTTTTGGTGGGTGCTACAAAAGTACAGGTCCTTTTTGGAGTGGAGCTTATTAGATATCATGTCCTGCTCCAACAATATCACTATTTTCTCCAACAGCCTTTTTTCCAGTGTCTTATGCATTTGGGGTCCTCCTTTTCAATCATATATGCCTCTACACTCAATGGCGGATCTACATGTTAATTTTGGGTGCTCAAGCACTCACTAACTTTGACACGATTTTGTAAATTCATATAGGTAATTATAAAAATATTTATATAAATATTGAGTAAGCACCCGTAACTAAACTCTTTTTTTCTCTTCTTTCAGAATTTTTATCTGTGAGCACCCACGACTTTAAAATCGTGGATCCGCCCCTGTCTACACTTATCTCTTCTTCCATTACTATTTCAAGTTCAACTGTATATGTTTAGAACTACTCGTTATGTCTAAGAGTGTTAGTGTAATTACATTTAGCATTATTCATATTTTCAATTTTTTCATTTACAGAATATTAGCGTTGAATAATTAGCAAAGAGCTAGAGGAACTTTATGCTTATGAGTCTGGTATGGAATCAATTTAAAGTTATTATTTTATAAAATGGAGTAATATTGACGTTAACTAAGAACTTGTTTGTCCATACAAAATTTGTTCTTTTTTCGATCTTTTTTTTTTTTTTGAAAAGTGTGTTCATCCATGAAATTTTGCAAGTTTTTAAATTTACTTCGAAAGTGAGTTTTTCAAAAACCAAAAAGTAGTTTTGGCCAATTTTCCAAAAAACAAAAAGAAAAACCAAAAAAAAAAAAATTCTACACTAACTAAACTACAATATTTTTCAAGTGAAATGCATGTCAAAACATAATTTTAAAATTCAAATATCATTTTTCAACTTAACTTCAAATATTATTATTTTTTTTCAAAAGTTATACTAATTTTTATGTCCAAATGCCTACTAAGTTGACTGAAAATTCATGTTTGCTTTTCTATATATATTAGCAAATAGTAACCTAAATAGAATTAATCTTATTTAAAGCAAGCCAATATCACTTCTCTCAGAATCCAAAATCTGTCTATGTTCTTATGGGTGTGAGTTGGATGAACTGAGGGAGTTTTTAAAGCCAAGTTAATTATAGATCTACCCAAAAAAAAAGTCTAATTAAGAAGAAGAGAAAGGCTACACTATACACTTTAAGTCAATGTATACACTATACATTATACACTACTAATAAGGCTAGATTAGTGTAAAATCCTATATGTTTGGGTGTTTTATTCATTTATCACTTTGATTAGACCTTTTGGCATGTGTCCTATCTACCAAACATGTGCTTGTAATTTGACTCAAAAGCTTGAGTCTTTGATTCTAAAAACATTTCCTTTTCAATAATTCTCAACACCCTTTTATTTTAAATGATTAGATGTGTCTATGAATCCTTGCACATGAGAAGCTAGTGACATGATACTTAGCAACTCATTATTTATGGATTTTTGTGGCTTTTGGCCAGCTAAAAGGGTAACAATTTAACTAGTGAGACACCAACATGGAGACATCTTAGAGATAAAAAGGGTTCCACAATATATGCACCAATCCAAAAAATCTATAGATTGTGATTTTACACAAAAGTTTCTACTACAAAAGCCATGCATTAAAGTTAGGGATCACTCCACCTATCTCCATCAAGATCCTAAACTTCCTCTTTGCACACATGCAACTAGCTTGAGTTATTATATTTTCTTTTCTATTTTTTCCAACCATAAGGTAAAGTAAAAAAATTATATTTACCCTCATATAAACTTTGTTTTGATTTACAAATAAAAAGGATTGAGGTTATATGTTGATTCAAAATTACAAGGGATTAACCATATTTGGTCTGTAATTTACTAGCTTCTCTAAAAGGTCTTTTCTTAATCCCAAACTCTGCATATAAATCAAAACTCTACCACAACCAGAATTCCAATAATAGATCTTTTGCTAACCAAAGTTGTGACACTACCACAAAATTATGACCCAATTGAACAGCAGAATTCAATAATAACAAATTATTGACCATATATTATAACATCATCATACCACCTTTGAGGCTAACATAGCAACAACAAAAATAACAATTATTTCCATTTATAAAGTTTCCTATAAGCAATTTGCAATGAACAACAAACATATAGTACATGATTGGATTGGACCACTCCTTGAAAATACTTTCCAATAACAGATCAAAGGAAGTACACATTTCATCATTTGTGAATTACCACCAACTCCACCTCCTGAAAAACTAAATTACATTTTTATTCACCAATTATTTCAATTTTACAATACACATAAAGAAGTGGTTTCCTATTTACCCTACTGCACACTAATAAAGCTTCAACAAAAGCAAAAATAATTGACACTAGAAACATTAACAAAAAATCAACATCAACCTCAATAGCAAGAGAAAAAGAGGTAGTTCCAAAAGGAGATAAGCACATATCACACCTGATAAATGAACAGAGTTTTAAACAAGAAAAATTTCTGCAGTAGTAGTAGTATCAGTAGCTAATTAGACTTTAGACCAAGCTGCTTGGCATCGGGAAGAGCCGGACCATATGGTTACACGACTGGGTTCGACAACAACTTTACGAGTTGCCATTAGACTTGAGTAAAAGTAGTACAATAGGAAAAAGAAAGCCCATTTTTAGCCTCTTGCAGTCAACAAAGAAGGAATAGCTGCCAAATTTGGAGTCGCATTCTTATTTGAGGCATCTCTTTTCCCACTTGATGATGATGTTTTACTACTGAAAGCTCTCATTGGACTTGCAAATGCCCATCCCCAACTCTTATTCCTTCCATGTACAAGTTGATGTCCCACAGATGCAGGAGCTATGCTTGATTTGCCATTGACATTTTCCTCAGATGAAACCCAATGAGATGAAGATGAAGAAGAAGATGAAGAAGAAGTAATCATAAAACCACTAAATAAACCTCCACATCTCACTCTTTCTTTAATACAATCTTGACTACCATTGCTTCTATGATTATGAACTGATGAAACTTTAGACTTTCCTTCTCTTTGAGACTCAACTCTTCTTAAAGTACAATCACCAAAACCAGTTGAAATCCTCTCAAAGAAATCACCTGAAAAACTTCTACTTCCACAACCAACAGATCTAGATCTAGATACTTTTCTATCAAATGCTGCCTCATTAGGACTCTCATTTTCCTCCACTACTATAAACTCTTCTTTCTTTTTTTCCCTTGACCTACTACTACTCATTGAACCATTCACAGATGCCCCAACTGAAGATGATGAAGCAAAGCTCATATCTTTAATAGTTTTTTCAGTTTTCTTGGAAATGGAAGAAGCAGAATGTTTAGAAGATGAGTAGTAAAGAAATGACCAGAACCTTTTTCTGTGAGGAGTATAATCTTCTTCAGCTTCATCATCAGCATTATCCAAGAAATGCATATGGTTTCTTGTGGTTGTAGTAGACTTGCTTCTTTTCATAGAAATGCCAACATTTGAAGCAGAAGCTGAAGCTGAAGTAGTAGCAATAACACTAGTACCATCTTTCTTCTTACTTTTCCTCCTATTTTGAGTACTCAACAGAAAAGGCATTCTTGATTTCCTCATTGTGTTATAATGATTAAAGTTATTAGAAACACTTGTTTGGATATTGTTTGTTTGGAGTACTGGTAAAGTTGAGGAAGTGGTTCCAAAATCAGATCTAAAAGAAGGGGTTGAAGAAGAGGAAGAAGAAGGGAAAATAGCAGTAGGAAAAGAGGAAGAAACAAGTTTACCAAGCTTTTCTTGAAGGCAAAAGGCACAGATCCCACCTGGGGTATTGTTTTTGTATGGATGATTTGTACATATCATATTTCCATCACCCATATCTTCTTGAATCCCTTCCATTACCATTTCTGAAACTCAAAAATGATTAAATCTTGAAAAATACACTGTACTTCTGCTCTGTTATCTACTCATTAACTTATTGATGTTGCAAACAATTTGGAGAGTCTACTGGACTTTAACTTAGAAATGGGGAAAGCATTAAACTAGTGTAGGAAAAGGAAAGATGGAGAGAAACTGGAGAAGAAGAAGTAGTTGCAAAATGGTCAAAGGTGGTGTAAATGAAAATGAAAATCATTCTAAGAAAATAAAAAGAGATATTATGGCATTGAAGTAAGGAGAGATGGTAGTCCCCAGGAGCACGTGGAGATCTGACTAACTGATAGTATAATTAAGTGCGCATTTGAACCTAAGAAATTTTCATTTTTTTTCCGAAATAAAAGTTTAGTTATAAATATTTTAATTATTACGTGAAAATATAGTTTGAAATTTTATGAAATTATATTCATTTTCAAAGATAATTCTAATTTTTAAATATCTTTTTTACTTTACTTAGAATTTTATAATTTTTATGTTCAAACACCCACTAAAACTGATAAACAAGATAAGAGGTACCCTTAAGGTGCTATTATACATGTTTGTGTTTGCGGATATATCACCAAGAAGTAATTTGGTTGAAAAGAAGTAATCTCAGAATTAATTATTTTGGGATTACTTATTTACTCTCCTATAAGAATAAAGAAGTATTATAATCCCGAAATAATTGATCCCAAAATTAATTAAAGATTAATTTTATAACAACCAAAGATAAGATAAAGTCATCTTAGTTTTAATTTCGGGATTAATTATCTCTTATCTTTCGTACCAAACGAACTCTAAGGACTCTTTACGTTGCAAAACAAGTTATTCCACGTGATTAGTTATATCGAGATTGTTGTCCCATTTTTTTGTCGAAATAAAAATAATGCTACAATCCCGAAATAAATAATTATATCGTGATTTTATTTTTAACCAAATACGGGATAAACTCATCTCAAATTAGTCTTTGAATTAACTATCATTCTCCTTCACAAAGCTAGTTTGGTATGACGGATAAGCAAAAACAAACCTAAAAAAAAGTTTAATACTACCTTATCCCTTGTTTGTTACTAATCTTGAAATAAGTTATTATAGGATTAAAAATAGTGATGGAATACTTATAATTGCCAGAAGGTAGAATAGTAATTTCACGATAAAATATATGGTATAAGAACTAATATAACATACCAAAATAGTCAATAATTTATCCTAGCGTATGGTAAAATTGACAATATCAAAATTAATATAACATACCAAATAGTTAATAAGAAATGATAAATGAATAATTTATCCTATCATAGCTTTTCAAATTAAACGATCCCTAAAGGATTTAATTTCATAAATATATACAGATGGTATTAAAAAAGTTATAATATAGTTTGACTTGTGACAATAGGTACTCCTAATTTATTATTTTTAGGCAAAATGGCTTCGTGCCACTTAAACTTATCGGGATTTTAAAAATCGATATATAAACTTATAAATTTTCCATTCTCATGCCCATGTGGCGTCAGTTGGTCCTAATCAGCAGCCCGCATGAGGAATACGATGCACGGGAGCGTAAAAACCCCTTCCCAGTGCCCAACAGTACAAAATGGGTTGTGTTTAATTGTGTAGTTATTTATTCCTTCTAAAATTATCTTTTTCCTCCGTTTTTAAAAATCTGAAGCTCCATTTTCAATTTTTATTTTTTATTTTTTCAGACCATAAAAGTGGTGGAAAGTTCTATATTTTATCATTATAGAGTTGAAGCTAAGTTTTGAACTTCCCAATAACTTCCCCCTCCAAGTTCATTGAACTCATTGATTCTAATAATGGCATCTTTCGGCGCTGAGAGTCAGAAAAATTCAGGATCGGCACCAGTGGTCAAGATCGGACACCAACGACCACGAACGGAACCTCAATCGGCAATCGAAACAGCAAACTTCCGAGTAACTGGAACTTCTCCGAAAAAACTGAACCCCAACAAACCTCCAAACAGCAACCTCAACTTTTGATTGAGGGAGAAAATTGATCAGGTGGAGTGTTGTGTGGTGAAAGGAAGAAAAAGGAGCAAAAATAGGCGTTCTGTTGCTAGGGGTATTGGAATTAGCTTGAAATGGTAATTAATGGGATGAAGAAGAACACTAAATTAGTTAAAAAGAAGGAGTTGCTACTTGACTTTTCCTTATTATTGATCCATTTTGATTTTGAGTTTGCCGATATGTAAGACGTCCATTGGTCATTTGCTGACTGGATAGACACGTATGTGTATATGTAATACACGCGTACATGATCTGTTGTAAGAAGTGTTTATTAGTTATGTAAAAAACGAGTTCGAGTGTTCAAATGAGAAAATAAAAAGTTTATGTATCAGCCTTAAAAAATACGACAAGTTTAAGTGGCCACGAAGTTATTATCGACAATGCAGAAAATATTTGCATCATTTGAAAAAGGTGAAATGGCTTCCTAGCCACTTAGACTTGTAGGGATTTTGAAAACCGATACACAAACTTTTATCTTTCCCATTTAAAATCTCAAACTTGTAAAACTTATAACTAATAAACACATTTGACCATTGACTATGCTTATGTGGCGGTAGCTTATCTTATGTGGACATAGCGCGTACAACTGATATTCAAATGGCGTATGTATCTGTTATTATTCACTAAAAACATTGTAAAATCCAAACATAGAAACTATAAGAGAAACCAAAAATGAAGAAGAAAAAAAACTTTCAACCTACCTCTCTCCCTTCGTCATTTTTCCCATTCCCGTTCATGCGTTCATTCAATTTTTCATTTACATCTTCTTCCAAATTAGTTCTATTTCCATTTTACTGTTCATTTATAGTTTGTCCTCTCCATTGTTCTATTATATTAATGAAGTAAAAAAAAAATCAGATCCAAATGTAATTTTGGGCGTAACTTTCGCCGGAAAAACAAAATAAAAACGCAAAAAGGACATCAGGTTTTATTGCATTCATGGGGTCCAATCATACCCATTGTTTATGATTTTACAAAAGGCTAGCAAATATTTTGAAGAAGAGAAAGAGTAATTTTTCTTGAAGTTGTAGTGATTTTTCTTTTATTTTGATATTGGGTGTGACGACCCAAAGGATCATCATCTATTTTCTCTCTTTTGCGCGCTTTCGAGGCGTTGAAAACCTTACGTTTAGTTACATCAATTTGTGTGCATAGTCTGGACACGTAGCCTAAAAGCTTAAATATGAATTATGTGTAAAAAACAATTGATGAATTTTAATATTAATATGATTAAAATTAATTTTGGTCAACATTTTGGGTAAACGGATCCGGACCCATGATTGGATGGTCCTGGATGGTTCGCAGAAAAATATGAAACTCGGACGTATGCCCGGAATCGAATCCGAGGTCCCGAGCCCGAGTAATGAATTTTTAAAAGAAATTATTTTTCTGAAATTTATATGGAAATTTGAAATGAAAATGGATTAGAAAGCATTGGTATCGGGCCCATATTTTGGTTCTAGCGCCCAGTACAGGTCTTATATGTAGTTTAAGTACTTCCTGTGAAATTTGATTGAAATTGGACGTCATTTGACGTGTTTCGGACCTAAATATCTAAAAATGAAAGTTTACGAAGTTTGATGAAAAAGTGTTTATTTTGAGGTTTGATTCCTCGTTTATGATGTTATTTTGGCGGTTTGATCGCTCTAGTAAGTTCATAGGATGTTGTTGAGTTAGTGGGTGTATTTGGTAAGGAGCCATGAGGGCTCGGGAGTGATTCAGAGGTGGTTCGGGGTGTTTTGAACTTGGGAAAAGTACCTGCTTTTATGCAATTTTTACACAGTGTTTTCCTTCTTCGTGATCGCGGCCTTCAGCTCGCATTCGTGTACCCTTAGCCTTCCATTCATCGCATTCGCGTTCCCCCTTACGCGATCGCGTAAACCAACTTAGGACCCCCCATTAATTCCTTCATTGCGTTCGCGAACTAGTCCTTGTGTTCGCGCAGTGACAACCTCTTCTTCATCGCGTTCGCGTACCCCATCTCGCATTCGCATAAACCAAAGTCTTGGACCCCAGCCGTTTCTTCTACGCGTTCGCGTTCGTCTTTTTGCGATCGCTGTGTCTTGACCCATTTACCCTTCGCGAACGCGACCCCCTTCCCGCGAACGGGAAGGATATTTTTGCCTAGCGATTTTTAAATGCCAAAACAGAAACGGTGGCAGGTTTTATTCCAAATTTCACACGAGCTCTTCTACTCCACAGCTCCTAGGCGACTTGTAGAGCGATTCTTCACCAAATCTTCTTGGGTAAGTATTATCTAACTCATTTTCTTCATTTTCTATCATCGTCCATTGAAATCTTTTACTTAACACATGTAATCTAGGGTTTAATTGGGGGAAATGGGTAGAGTTAGGGCTTTTCGATTTTCTTCGATTTAGACCGAGTTTTGGGGTAGAATTTGAAAACAAATTGTATATTCGGGCTCGTGGGGGAATGGGTGATATGAAATTGGTTCAAACCTCGTGTTTTGACCAAGCGGGCCTGGGTCAATTTTGGAATTTTTGGAAGAAAGCTTGGGAATCTATATTTAGGCATTAGGTTTGATTTGTTTAGCTATGATAAATAGTATAAAGTCTTTATTTCATAGATTTGATTGAGTTGGAGCCAAATTCGAGAGGGAAAGCGATCGTTGGGGATTGATTTAGCCGTGGAAGTTGAGGTAAGTATTTGGTCTAACTTTGGCTTGAGGGAATATAATTGGAGTATTGTTTGGTAATTGCTAATTGTCGAGTACCGTATATAGGCATGGTCACGAGCATCTGTAAACTGGTGTCTAGCATGACCGTGAGTCCTTATGTGTGCTTATTCTAATTTTGTTGTGACTCTTCCTTGTGCAATTGATTATTTTTATATAATGTGAAGAGTATGAGAAAGAATTATGATTTTTGAACTCTTTGAAATGTTGGCTAGAATGATAAAGTAATGCTTGAGTAAGAAATGAAGGAAAGAGAAAGAAATGTGATTATTCCCTTGCCGAGTTGTATTCGTATAGTGATTATCTCCCTTGCCGGAATGTGAAAGTATTGTTGTTGTTCCCTTGCCGAGATTTAACTGTTTACTTATGTTTCCCTTGCCGGGACTTCTATTATTGTTTGTCTTTCCCCTCGTCCCATTGGTTATGATTGTTACTTAGGTGAGGAAGAGTGATAAAGCGCGAAGGTTGATATTGTGCAAGATTTGTGTTGAGGTTATGTTAATACACGAAGGAACATTCCGTGCCATATTTTGATTATTAATGCATGAAGGAATATTTCGTGCCATGTTTTGATTATTAATGCACGAAGGAACATTCTGTGCCGTGTATTGATTATTAATGCATAAAGGAACATTTCGTGCCATGTTTTGATTACTAATGCACGAAGGATCATTTTGTGCCATGACATGAGTGGATGTGAGGGAAAGCACGAAGGATGGTATCGTACAATTGTTGTTTATCTACTCTTGTTGATATTGTAGTTGTACCGTTTCATTCCTTATTTATTAATTTTGCATTTTAAACCGTTATAGCCCTACAACATGCTCCCATCCCTTTTGACGGGTTAATTTAAGTATTCTTTTCTATTGCAAATATGTTTATTGAACTACACAGGTTTGTTTGGTAGGCCAGTCTAGCCTTGTCACTACTTCGTCAGGGTTAGGCCAGACACTTACCAGCACATGGGGTCGGTTGTGCTGATGCTACACCCTGTGCGTCTTTTTGCACAGATTTCGCAGCCGGAACAGCTTTGGACAACATTAGGAGTTTTGGGAGTTGACTTCAGTCCAGAGATCCCGAGATAGCCTTGCTGGCATCCGCATGACCCGGAGTCTCTTCTATCTTTACTTTAGTTGTTGTTCTTTGTACCGGAATAAACAGAATTATATTTTTATTTAGACGTTGTATTTAGCATTCTCTAGACGTTCGTGAGTTTGTGACTCCAGTTCTTGGGTAGAGGATTCTGTTAAACTTTCGTATTTTCCTTCAGTTAATTATATATTGAGACTTCCGCTTTTTTATATTATGTTTGATTTTATTAAATGATCGATAATTGCTAAAAGAAGTAAATTAATTTGGCTTGCCTAGCTTCTATTAGTAGGCGTCATCACGACTCCCAAGGGTGAAAAATACGGGTCGTGACATTGGGTTTTAGTGATTATTTTTCTTTCTTCTTGATGTGTATCCATTTTTAGTTTTTCGATATTGGGAAGTCTCACTTTTAATGGATAAGATTATAAGTTTCACCATTGAAAATGGTGGCTGGGTAGGAAAATTTATTCTCTCACAGCTATGGTGAAGAAGAAAAAGTAAAAATTAATAAATTTATTCCAGCATAGTTATGGGGTTTGTTTTCGCGCCCTTGAGGTATAACAATCTCATTGGTCATTTGCTGACTGGATGGATACGTCTGTGAATGTGTAATATATGTGTGTAGGGTCAAAGGTCAAATATATTTATTAGTTAAGGGTTTCACGAGTTTGAGTGTTCAAATGAAAAAGTTCAAACTTTATATATATGAACTCTTAAAATTTTTATAAGTTTAAATAGCTAGAAAATCATTTCGCAAGCTTAAATTGATATTTAAGTAGAGAACATAGAGGTATAGAGTGTATGTTTCAGTAGACGGTACTAATTCTTCATTTATTATAGGTACTCAAAAGTTCCAACTAATTTTAAATGACACTTGGGTTCTGTGGTGGTTAATTGTGTTAGCTTCAACATTACTTCTTGCAACCCTAAAAAATTAGCCGTTAATCATTATTATTTAATTGATACAGTATAGTATGTGTTGTCGTTTATGCATAAATGAGGTCATTGTTAAAATATTTACTTTCACCTCAAATTTTGGTTAATTGAACAGTTACGTTATCTTATCCAAATATGAAACTCCCTCAATCTTCGATCATGTGTAGTGTCTCTTTTTTACTCACTTTTAACAGATATTAATTAGGAAAAGAGTTGAACTATTATACTTTTATTTATGTCTAATGATAGCATCTCTCTTTATTGAATATTTATATTATTTACTCGATGACGTACTTGTTCGATGCACAAGCCTAATTGTTGGTCTTTTTTTCTTATTTTTATTTAAATATTTCTTGGTCTATTGATAATTACGCTTTATTTGTCTTTAGGGTTAAAAAAATAACATAGGCATTTGTGTAATAATGTATAGAATCACATTTACCTGTATTATTTTTTAAATCTTGTGCGTTATATGTATTTTAATTTGTCTGAAATCATATTACTACGCCAATCATTTTGTAATACTTGTTGAAATCTGACTTAATTATACAAAGATTATATAATACTTTAAATATAATGCATAATATTTCTACATATGTTCTACATATTTTATTTAAAAAAATAGTTCTGCACCGCCAAATCTAAAATTAATTATTAAAAGATGATTGAAAAATAAATTGTGATGTATGTTCTCATTGTTTAAATTGAAGTTGAATATAAATAAATTGTGATGTATGTTCTCACTGTTTAAATTGAAGTTATATATATATATATATATATATATATATATATATATATATATATATATATATATATATATATATATATATATATGTGTGTGTGTGTGTGTGTGTGTGTGTGTGTGTGTGTGTGTATATGTACTTACTTTTGGTTGCTCCCAGTTGGGGACAACAATGATTGGTGTTGTGACCAGCCTTTTCTTTAAATCCTCAAAAGTTATCCTGCAATCATCAGAAAATACAAAAGAGTGATCTTTTTCTAATAACTTACAGAGGGGGTTGGCGATTTTGGAGAAGTCTTTAATGAACCTCCGATAGAAACCGGCATGTCCAAGAAAGCTTCTAATGGCTTTGACCGAAGTTGGTGGAGGCAGCTTTGTGATGACACCAACTTTTGCTCGATCAACCTATATTCCTTTGCTTGACACCCGGTGTCCCAAGACTATTTCTTCTTGTACCATGAAATGACACTTTTTTCAATTCAGAACTAAGTTAGTCTCGATGCACCGTTTCAGCACACGTGTCAGATTGACCAGGCATTCCTCAAACGAATTCCCTACCACCGAGAAGTCATCCATGAACACCTCTATAATATCCTCCAGCATGTCATTAAATATGGCCACCATGCACCTTTGGAATGTGGCAAGTGCATTGCATAAGCCAAATGGCATCCTCCGGAAGGCATAAATGTCGTATGGGCATGTGAAGGAGGTCTTTTCTTTATCCTCAAGGGCAATGGAGATCTGATTGTACTCTGAGTACCCATCTAAGAAATAAAAGTGTGACCTCCCTACCAACCTATCAAACATTTGATCAATGAAGGGAAGTGGGAAGTGGTCTTTACGGGTGGCAAGATTCAACTTCCTGTAATCCATGCAAATCCTCCATCTTGTGACGGTTCGTGTTCAAATTAGCTCATTATTCTCATTTTTCACCACCGTCATGCCACCCTTTTTTGTACACACTGAACTGGGATAACCCAGCTGCTATCGGAAATTGGGAAAATAATTTCCTCATCTAACCACTTTATTACTTCCTTCTTCACCACTTCCTTCATGTTTGGATTCAGCCTCCTCTGATGTTCCCTAGAAGGTTTGTAACCCTCTTCCAGTAGAATCTTTTGCATGCAATAAGCGAGGTTGATCCCCTTAATGTCTGCCATGGTCCAACCAATGGCAGTTTGGCACTCCTTGAGTACCTGTATAAGTTGTTGAGCGTGCACATCTAGCAAACCATATGAGATAATAATAGGTAAAGTGGAGTTAGGACCAAAAACTTCATACCTGAGGTGAGCTGGTAATGGTTTGAGTTCCAGCTTGGGTGGTTCCTCAATGGATGGTTTTGCTGGAGGAGTCTCTCTCATTTTTAGATGTAGTGGTTCAAACTCAAGATTTCTATCCCAAGACCCCCTACCTTCCAGTGCTAACACCCATTCCGCCAAATTTTCCCCATTGACTTCCTCTAAGTTCATTAAGCATGCTGCTAGGGGATCCTCAACTGTCAACACCTCATCATCTGTCTCTACTATAACATCCACTGCATCGATAAGGGGCAATTTACGAACTCACTTGGGCGCCTCATAGATTTCTGCACATTAAATATGATTTCTTCATCATTTAGCCTCAGCTTGAGCTCCCCAGTCTCACAATCAATCAACGCTCTCCCAGTGGCCAAGAAAGGTCTTCCTAATATTATAGGAATCTCCTCATCTACTTTGCAGTCTAAAATCACAAAATCCGCGGGGAACACAAACTTCCCCACCTGAATAAGCACATTATCTAAGATCCCAAATAGCCGTTTCACGGTTCTGTCAGCTAGCTGTAGCAACATCGAAGTGGGTCTAGCTCTCCCAATGCCCAGCCTCTTATAAATCACTAAGGGCATAAGATTGATACTAGCCCCCAAATCACACAATACCTTAGTAAAGGCGAAGTTCCCTATAGTGCAAGGAATAGTAAAGCTACCTGGATCAGATAACTTTTCAGCTATGGGTCTGGATACCACTGCACTAAGAGTTTGACTAAGTGTCACTGTGTCCAAGTCTTGAAAGTCAAACTTCCGCGACATCAAGTCTTTAATCATTTTAGCATACCCGGGCATCTCTTTCAAAGCTTCAATTAAAGGAATTTTTACCTGGATCTGCTTACGCATTTAAAAGAACTTCTTGTATTGCTCATCCTTTTGGTGCTTAGACAACCTTTGTGGGAATGGGGCATGTGGCCTATTCTTCCCAAATCATTTGGGATTTTTCTTTCTCAACTACTTGTTCGATGATTGGCTCTTCCACCGGCTCAGCTATATTCTTAGTCTCCAGCTGCACATCATTATTTTTAGGTGCTGGCTGGACTGTAACTTCTATCAATCTTGTAGACTCATCCAGATCAATGGGTACTGGAATAAGTGTCTCATCTTGCAAATTACCTCTAGTTCTCTCTTGTTCAACATCAAGATCTCTACTATTTTTAAGACTCACCGCCATCAACTGTTTTGGGACTTGATCTTTTGGGTTGGTTTGAGTATCTGGAGGTAATGTCCCTTGGGGACAATCGTTCAATGTCATAGCAATCTGGCCCACTTGCACCTCAATATTTTGCTGCATCATGTGCATCCACTCTTTCATTGATCTTGGCGTTGGACCTAACTGTTGCATCATAACTTCCAGTAGTACAAACCCATCTTATTGTCTACCCCTATGTTGTTGTTGAGGTGGATGATACCCTTGCTGCTGATTGTTGAAAGCATGTGGTCTAGGATATGGTGCCATATTGTTGGGTGGTCTCATACCTCCCATATTTCCTACATTGTATTGTGGCTGAGGTGGCCTGTACTGCTGTAAAGCCTGCTGGCCCCAATTCTGATTTACTTGTCGCTGACAGCCATAGTTAGCACATAATTCATGTCTTCATACTGATGATGATGTTCATGTTCTGCAGTCCATGGATTACCCATTGGTTGGCTAATGCAAGATGTGCATAAGCCCCCATTAGTAGTGTCTACAATATGCACCTGCTGTTTAACTCCTGATTCTTCCACCTTTTTGGTGAGGATGCTCATATGCGTTAAGAGAGTAGCCATGTTTTCCGCCATAGTATTGGAAGGGTCCAGAGGCACTGAGTGTACCACCGGAGTGATAGGTGCATTTCTGGTTGTCCATCCTGAATTTTGTGCCATTTTGTCCAGCAAATTTTGGCCCTCTCTCCAGTTCTTGCTTATAAACGCCCCACCTGCTGAAGCATCAACTATATTCTTCATGTTATCAAACATACCCATGTAAAACCTTTGTCCCAACATCTGTTCTGGGATACCGTGGTGAGGACACATGACCAACATTCCCATAAACCTACCCCATGTCTCATGTAAAGTCTCCATTGGTTTTTGCTTGAAGCTCACGATCTCATCAATTTGTTGAGCTGTTTTGTTGGGCGGGTGGAACTTGTTGTGAAATTATTTGACTAACCCATCCCAAGTTTCTATAGAGTTGATAGGGAGTGAGTTAAGCCATACATGTGCAGCTCCTGTCATTGATAAAGGAAACAACAATAGCCTGATTCCTTCCAGAGTCACAATAGGTTGCCTTTGCGTTTTACATATAGAGAGGAAATTTTTCAGATACTACTGAGGGTCTTCAACTTGCGTCCCGGAAAAGAGTCCCTTGTTTTGCAACAAGTGTAGCATATTATTTGTGATCAAGAACGATTCAGCTTGTATTGCGGGCACAACAATAGCAGTAACCAAGTTATCAGCAGTTGGTTGTGCCCAATCATAAAGTGCACCCTCAAGCACAGGAGGTGCCTCTTCCCTAGCGTTTAACCCAGCTTGTTGATACCGTTTCCGTTAGGATTATTCATGTCTCCCATGTCAATGTCGATTTTCAGTGTCTGTTGGGATTGTAGATTTTGTTTGTTTGCACGGTTCTGTGCCCGGAATATTTTTCTCTAGGTCTAAGATTCCTTCAAGTAATTCTCTAGTCCTTGTAGATTTTCTAGACATGCACCTGAGCAACCAATTCAACAATCGTCAAAATTTTCAATCAAAAGTTGGGTAGAGAGAAAATAGACTACAATAAGAATCTTGTATTTCTGTCAATGGAAATAGATAATTCTATTAACTCCCCGGTAACAGCGCCAAAATTTGATCACGCCCAACTATGCCTTATAAAAGAACAATGCGGTCCCAGCAAATATAACCCAAGTATTTTACACGGGGTCGAATCTTCAGAGAGTTAACTTATCAACTACTATCTTCAAAACCAATAATCTTCCGAATCAGCTTCCCAAATATTCAAATGTCCCTTTTTGTGCTTCTTAACAACTACTTTTGCAAAGACCTAAATAACTGTAAGATAATTGAATATTTGTAAATAATAATGAGAAAGACTAAGGTAATGGTTTCCTCTATTGATGTTATCCCTTCTGTTTATGCTCATACAAATTTATCAATATCTCTCTATCAATCATGAAAAATAATCCCGCCGTAAATCTCTCCCGAGTAATCACAATAATTTACTACTGCACTCTTCCAAGTTACACTACCTTACTTTAATTATCACAATTCACTTCAGATTACACCCAAGGTTTTGTTATTCCTAATTCCACATTTAAACCAGCAATTATAGATTTCTCTAATAATCTAGGAGTGGTGTTGTTCAACAATAACTTAAATATTCATTCTTTTCCAAGTTATGCACACTAAATAGGCACGACTAATTGAGGATCCTGTCAATTAACTACAACAAGAACGAAGTTGAACCAATAGAGATTAACTAACAATTTGTATTCACATAAATCAGAAGTTCATCAACCAATAGGTTCCATCAAAACCTTAGATAGAAATTTAGCTACTCATAACTATGAAAACAAAAGCTAGAATAGAATTCATAATGAAAATTCAAAGGAAAAATAAGAAAGATGTTTGGAGAATTCTCCCACACTAGGTTTCCTTGCAAAAGTACTCTATAATATAATGCTTATCTTCTTTGGGCGAATCCTAATGTCTTTTATAGGGTTTAGGTCTTAAAAATCCCATTTTTACACTTTGGTCCCTCAATTTTACGCCTTCCGCCGCGGTTCTGCCGCGGTCGCGGTAGAACCGCGGCCAAATCACCCATCTGAATCTCAAAACGTCAGCAACACACATCCACCGCGGTCGCGGTAGAACCACGGCCAAACAGTATTTCTGATTCTTCAGGGCTGTGCAGGCGTGACTTTCATGGAATTTTTCATATATAGCCTTTTTCTTCTACTTTTGACTCCAAAATTGCTCCTTAGCCTTTCTTGACCATTTTGTACCTATAATTCATGAAAAATACTAATAAGAACATTTTGTCATCATATATATTATCAAAACAACTTAAGAATGTGATTATTTAGGGCATGAATATAGTAACATTCACCTATTATCAGTGACCAGGGAGAGGGAGTCCGAGGGGCCGTGAGTGTAGTTGAGAGTGAGCCCGAGGGGCTGGTTTAGCATGAGATATTGCCCGAGGGGCGAGCTTTTATGTGCTCGTTTTGCATATTTCTTGTCTTTTACCTGATGTACCGCGAAATTTGCGCCCGAGGGGCGGATTTTTCAGTGCTATACAACACTAACTATTTTGAAATTGTTTTCTTAATCCCTAGAAAGACCATTTTCAAAAGAGATTTGAACTGAGCCAAAGCATTTCTAAAGATTTAACCGATTTTATGTTTTTCTTAGAAGTTGTACCCGGATCCAGTATAGCATGTTGGTTGCTTTACGTGATTTCTTACCGCTCAGTATTATTTACTGTTATTACTGCTGAGTTGGAAGTACTCACTTTACTCCCTGCACCTCGAGTGCAGTTGCAGGTACTGTTCACCCGGCGGGTTATTAGCTGATTGAAGATATACTAGCGTAGCTGAGCAAGGTGACCGCCAGCGTCCGCGGCACCGCACTTTATCTTAAAATTTCTAAATTCTATTTTGTTTAAATATTATTAGCCCTATAGTAGTGTTCTTACTCCTTAGATGCTCGTGACTTGTGACACCCCGGTCGGGTTGTGTGGGGTTGTAATCCTGATTATTACTGTTGATAAGTTGTTTCACTTTACTCATTTATGTTTAAATAATTCAAAAAGGAAATGAATAGGGTTAGTTGGCTGGTCTTGTCTTCACGAGAGGCGCCATCACGGCCAGTGTGGGTTTGGGTCGTGATACAAAATTCTCTATTTTCGGTTATTTTTTGGGTAACACAGTAGAAGACTGTGAAAATTTGCTGGTGCGTTTTCAAGTGAGGACTGGAACGACATAGATTTGTTGTGTTTACGCTTCAAGAGGTAATCCGAAAATCTCCATATGTGCAAGTTGTTTAGATTACACGTGAATAAGATACTGGGATTGCTTCCGCTGCTTATTATAATCCATCAATAAATTTTGTCCATATTTTGGCCAAATCCAAAATACAAAATTTCAAATCCCAAAATCAGCTATTGAGTATTTTGGGCCAAAATTTCTAAACGTGAGAATTATATACATGTTTTCCAAAATAAAGTTGAAAAATATATTTTGAAAACGTATGTCCAAACATTTTTTCATCTTCAAGCAAAGTTTCACCCAAATTAAATTTTTTAAAATAAATTTGAGATCTAACCAAACACTAGCTAAGTGTTTAAATGGAGAAAAAGGACAAATTTAGGGGTCTGCCAGTGCATTTGGCCTATAAGAAATGGTGTTGGGTTGAAATATCAAAATTTTAACTATTACATTAAAATAGAATTTGGTGTGATATTTAGTATATAAGCTTGAAAATTGTCTTACTCAAATTTATGGCTCTCCAGTCCCTCCCCCATCCCCGCAAATCCCAATGGTGTGGTGTTCATAACGTCGAAGATTACCGTGGTGAAGCTCATAAAGCAAAATACAGCATTTTCTAACTTACTCCGGGTGCTAATGTTTGTCACGGCTCCACGTTACACGCCTCCATAAATGGATCCTTCCTTTTAGGGGTGTACAAGGAAACCCACAAATTACATTTTTGATATTCGAGTTAAATCGAGAAAAAAAATTCGACTATAGTTTGATTTGATTTGGTTTGGTGTTAAAGAAAAAAAACTCGATCATAATTGAAAGTCAAATCGAAAGCAAACCAACCCGACATATATATATATATATATATATATATATATATATATATATATATATATATATATATATATATATATATATATATATATATATATATATATATATATAGAGAGAGAGAGAGAGAGAGAGAGAGAGAGAGAGAGAGAGAGAGAGAGAGAGAGAGAGAGAGAGAGAGAGTTCTTAAGCTTTTTCATAATTTTATATTTTAAGTTATTATTTCAAGGTTAGACTTAGAACTTTTGAATCATCCAATAAGTTTTATAACGATTAATATTAGTAACTTAAATAATGATAACAAAAGTCCAAACCAAAATCAAGTCAATACAAATGTTATCAAAAGATATTTAATTCAATACTACGAACGACAATGTATTGAATATTTTATTTTTTGTTCTACAATAATTTAGATAAAAATGCATAACCTCTTTTTATTTTATTTTTTAGCATTTAGTTATGTAATTAATACTCCCTTATTAGTCTACTTATTTTAACATGACTTATTAATTTCTGATTATGTTTATTTTTATTATGGATTTTAAATTAGTAATATTTATACTATATAATTTTATTGTCAAATAATTTAGTATAATACTACGATGCATCTCATATTTTATATTATTTTCTTGGAATATACTTTATATAGTTGTATCTTACTAGGATAAAAGAAATAGTTTGAGCACAAGGAATATGTTTTGTGCTATGAAGATTTTATCGAGAAAAAAAAACCCGAAAAAACCCGAAAAATAGAGATTGAAAAACCCGAGTTTTATTGGCTTGGTTTGGTCTTTATATTTAATAATCCGATACAATTGATTTGATTTGGTAATTGCAGAATCCGAGCCAACTCGACCTATGTACACCCCTACTTCTTCCGAAGGATTTTTGTTTCACCTTTTATTATTTTACTATTTCTCTTTAAATAATCTCCTTTCACCTTTAGTTGTCAAGTATTCTAAAAATAAATTTTTATTTTTACTTATCATTTATTGATCTTAAGAGAAAAATAATTTATTTTTCTGCTTTGCCGTTAGCATTAATAACTCACTTCAAATTATTTTTCAAATCCTATAAGAATATACACCAATTAATATTAATATCATGATAAATTATACTTGGGCATATAAAATTTATAGTGGATAAGTAAAATTAAAACGAGAGAGTAGGAAGTATATGTTTGAGAGTAACTTTTTTCTTCTTTAATCGACTAATATATGCATTATCAATTAAAATTCTTGAGAAGTTTTCCAAAAAAACAACTAATATCCTGTTGTACTTTAATTTTGTGTCGGAAAAAACAATTATATTATCAACTCGTTCGTGGGAATGCTTTAACACTATATTCCGAAGATTGTGTAGAACAGCTTTTAATTAATAAGTAATAATTAAAGCATCAGTTTTCTACTTGATTATATTTTTTTATTAACTTTACGCGCGCACCACTAACACGTGGCTGCATCACAGTGCACTATGCTCTGGTCCTCCTTTTTCTTCACCGGCAGTTCTTCACTGTAACTATCGGGGTGCTCTAACCAAAGCCCAAAGGGAAACCTATCTTTGTAATTGTACTTATAATCTTTTATTTATTTGGTTATGTACCTTTGTCTCCACAAAGAATATGTAATCTTATAATTGATCTAATTTATGAATTTTATAAGATAAAAGAAATTGCGTTACATCTCAAAAGCCTGATAAACTGTTTATAGTAACATTGGCTACCAACTTAAATGATACAAAAAGTAATCTGCTTATGGTGATTAAGCTAATGCGACAGCATTAAAATTCATCATTACATCATATACATAATCTAAATCCTATAATAATTTACTATAGGTCTCCATATGAGCAATATATCATAGGTTGGGTATTTGAAGCAACCACAAATATTTATATTAGGATAAACAATCTATATTATATTCTTTGGGATGCTGCCCTTCTTCAAATTCTATGTGTACGCAAAATATTTTGTACGCAGGACTGCCCAATAAGTTATAAACTTATAGTCACAAGACCAGCAATGTTCACTCTATTCCTAAATGTTTGTCATATTATTCTGGATTATCTTCATTACGTGAAAAGCGTTCACTTCGTAATAGTTATTGTATAAAATTAATTATTAGCTATCCAATGTCGTTTCAAATGATTAATTCATCTGTGTATGAATTTTAATTTGACAGTTTATATATATCCACCGATAAAAGACTGTTGTAGTACGGTCCTTTTTTGAGCGCCGCACGTAGAGGGAGCTTAGACCTTATTTGTTTTTCTTAAGATTAAGACGTCTGAATCTAAATACACATCTCAGTATCAAGATGTATATTAAGATTAAGACATCTAAATCTGAATACACATATGAATATATTAAGATGTGTATTAAGATCTGAATACTAAAAATTAAGACTGTTTGATTTTTAACATCTAAATGTATAAAATTTAATTATCTTTATTTCAAAAATAATAAACATAAAAGTCAAATGAAATACTAACTAATCTAATATTCTATCAATAAAATATATTTTTTTAAAATATGATAGTTGTTGGTGGTGATGACTAACGGGTAAATGCGAACTAAATGCGGTGTTGGTGGTAGTTTTGATTGATGATGGTGGTTTTTTGCCAATAGCTAGTAGTGATTGGTAGTGGTGGCGATTATGATTGAGGATGGTGGGTGGTGAGTGGTGATAGTTAATAATAACGGGTGGTGATTTGTGATTGAAGAAGGTGGTGGTAGGTTATAATAATGGGCGATGCCAGCTGCGATTGGTGATGGTGATGAGGTGGTTAGTTGTGGTAGTTGAGGTGGAAAAGTATTGACTGGGGGTAAGAATGATGGTGGTGGAAGTGGTGGGCATGGTGGGTGGTGATAGTCGATAGTGGTGTGCAGTATGATTGAGAATGATGGTGGCGCGGTGGTGGTGGTGATTGAGTATGGTAGCGGCGACCAGGGGCGGATTTAGGGGGCGCAAGGGTGTTCACCCGAACACCCTTCGCCGAAAAATTACACTGTATATATAAGGTAAAATCTATTTTTTACCTCTATATATTAAGTTTTGAACGCCTTTAACACTATCCAAAAGTGCAGTTTAGTGGTCAAAGGTGTTTAAAACTGGGATAATTTCAAAAAAGAACAAGTGAGCTCCCCATTTTTCAATTTTATAGCCCATATTTCAATTTACAATCAATTAGCCCAAAAATAATAGGCTAAGATTCAACATCCAACTCCAATAGGTTTTCAAAATTACCATTTAATTTTTAAAAATGATTGCTCAAGCTTTTAAGTTAATTTTCGAATTTGTAATTGTGACTCAAATATTAGTTCACCAAATCAAATATATTTGGGTGGTAAAAATTAGATTTTTAACAAGCTTAAATATGTAGGTTTAAATTTCAAATTTGATTTTGTGAAACATTTGGAGTGGGTGTTATTTAGACTTGTTAGAAATAGTATAAGGAGGTTGTATATAAAATTTGGAGTCATTTAATGGAGATTTGGATTAGTTTTGAACAAGAATTGCAACTGAAAATCGTGGAAGAAGTTCGTCTACAGACGTTTGTATAAAGGTGTATAAAAGTATATAATAGTGTATAATAGTGTATTTATACACTCATATACACTATTATACAAGATTATACATAATTATACAAAAAACTGACTTCGTCTTCTTCTTTGCGTTTTTTCTGAAATTTAACTCAAATCTTGCTCAAATCTACTCTAAATCACTTCAAATTTAAACTTTGAACTCATTTTGATATTTTCAATCAATTAAATAGACTGTCCCTATACAAAAAATATACAAAATAGACTGACACTATACAAAAAATATACAATATAAACTGTCACTATATAAACAATATACAAAATAGATGTAACTATTCAAAATATATACAAAATAGATGTAACTATATAAAATATATACAAAAAAACTGTCACTATACAAAAATACATGATACACTCGCTCAATATACATCAATGATACACTGTCGAACTTAGGATACAATATTTATACATTGCAAAAAAAAGGTTACTCTATCGCTCCAAGCAAGGGTCGAACATGCGACCTTTAGCATAGGAGACAAGCACTCTACCCACTGAGCTACATGCGCTTATATGAATCTTTCCTTTCGGCTACTATTTGAAATACTTTTGGGCCGAAGGGCCATTTTTTGTAAGTAGGACAAAACTTGGGCTATTAAAATTTTGAGGGGCTATAGATGGTAGTTTTCTCTATTATATACTTAGTGGAAAATGGCCCGTGCTGAGCCCGGACCCAATTTTCATTAGTTAGCAACTGATATATTTTTTAATGAAAATAATAAATAATTTTTTTGATAGAGAATGATTTATATTGTAGTAAAATGCAAATTTGAAACAAGATGTCAATTAGTAGAACATTTCTCTATGAACTTCAAAAGCAAACATTTGGGTATAAAGACTATTAATCAGTAAGTAATGAATATTTATGTAGTAGAAGCAGTCATTGCAAATTGTTTGTTTCTTATACATTTGTTTCTATTTAGAAACTTGGATAGATCATAAAATGATGAAAACAAATTCAAGCCAAGTGGATTATATTTACTGGTAAGTTTTTTAGCAAGCACTATTTACATAAGTTACAGGACTGTTATGTTTCACTAGCTAGCCAAAAGCAGAAATGTACATGCCAGTAAGTTGCGCAAAGTGAAGCGCATTGTCCATGTTTTCTGCATTGTTGGAAAATAAAAAGATATCAATAATGGCATGTGACACATTAATTAGGTACATTAAAACGGTAGTAGGCCGTATTTGTGGTACATGTAGCACATAAGCTGGCAGGTTTGAAACACATATGTACATAGCTCCAAAAGATGTCTATAAGCCCAAGCTGCAAAGAAAAGGGTAAATGTATGAGCGAAAGAGAAATATTCCCAGTATTGGAAGCTCATGGTAGCGAAGCACGACAAGTTCAGAAGTATATGCAAATATATATAGAGAAATTCGTCAAACAATTATCTCTTTCTTTCTCACGGTATCCGTGTCATATTAACATGGAAAGTATGTACGTAACAATAGTAAGTCTTAATGGAAAGATAAGTTTAGATAGCTTATTTTGAGAAGTGCTTTGTTTCAAAAGTGCTTTTCTCAAAAGTACTTTTGATGAGAAACAATTTGTATTTGGCTAATTAGTTTGAAAAGTACTTCTGAACATCAATTAGTGTTTGGCCAAGCTTTAAAAAACTACTTCTAAGTGTATTTTTCTCAAAAGTGTTTATAAAAAAATGCTTTTGAAGAGAAGCTACTTTCTTTGCTTCTTCAAAACTATTTCTGCTTCTCCTCAAAACACTTTTTTTCCGTATAGAAGCTTGGCCAAATACCTTATTTTTGCCAAAAATGCTTTTGGCAAAGAAAAAATACTTTTGGCAAAAAATAAGTTTGATCAAACTGGTTTGTTTTCGAGCTTGATTTTGGTTCACCGATCTCGAATCTCGACTTCACTCGAATTCGAGTCCGTAAAGGACCCTCAAATCTATATAAATCGGAGGCACACGATATTAACCCTCATAAGTCAATTTTGTGTCTTTACTACATATTTCAATGCTGCATCAAAGACTCAAAAGTCACAGCTATTCCTTTCTTGACACTTTCTCCGAGCTTGACCAAAGAAAATTCCACAATTTCCAACCAAAGAGATAAGTCTTCCTCCATTATTATTTCTCCTCACATTTAACCGTTTTCCATATTCCCTTTTCTACACATATTCAGCCCCGAAATAAGATCCTTAAAATTTTCAAGTCAGCTATGGAGATTGACACAGCCAACAGTACTACATCGAATTCTTCTGTTAGAGACAGCCTCCTGGTGGAGCAGGATCAAATATCACGACGCAAAAAGAAGCTTAAATTCATCATTATTTTAATCATCGTTTTCACTTTCATCATCGGAGCCATAATCTCTGTTTTCACGATAATGAAACAGGACTTCGAGTCAAAGACACCAACCAATAACCCAACCATGGCAATCAGATTCATCTAATCGTTGACTCAGGCCTCATTTATTTTTTTTAAGATTAAGACGTCTGAATCTGAATACACATCTGAATATCAATATGTGTATTAAGATTGAGACATCTGAATCTGAATACACATCTGAATATATTAAGATGTGTATTAAGATCTGAATAGAAATAATTAAGACTGTTTGATTTTTAACATCCGAATGTATAAAATTTATCTTTATTTGAAAATTAATAAACATAAAATTCAAATGAAATACTAACTAATCTAATATTCTATTAATAAAATATATATTTTTTTAAAATATGATAGTTGTTTGTGGTAATGACTAATGGGTAATGCCGACTAGAGGGGGTGGTTGGTGGTAGTTTTGGTTGATGATGGTGGTTCATGCTAGTAGTTAGTAGTGATTAGTAGTGGTAGCGATTATGATTGAGGATGGTGGTAGTGGGTGGTGATAGTTAATAATGTCGGGTGGTGATAGTAGTTGTGATTGAGGAAGGTGGTAGGTGGGTGGTGGTAGGTTATAATGATGGGCAGTGCCACCTGTGCTTGTTGATGGTGATGGGGTGGTCAGTTGTGATAGTTGATGCGGATGAGTATTTATTTCGGGTGAGAATGATAGTGGTCGAAGTGGTGGGGATAGTAGGTGGTGATGGTCGATAATGGAGGCTATGATTAAGGATGATGATGGCGTGGTGGTAGTGGAAGTGGTGTTGGGGGGATGTGTGTGGTGGTGGTGGTTGAGTATGGTGGTGGTTGAGACATGGAGATAATGGTAGGCGGTGACAACAGTTAATAATGAATATGTGATAGCATTTTAATGAAATTAAATCTCTGTTATAGATCTTAATCATACAGACCAATTCAGACCCATTAAGTGATTTTGAAGTAAAAAAAACAAACACACTTAATAATTAAGATTTGAATAATTAATATTCAGACTTTCGAAACAAACGCACTTAATGTCTGAGATCTGAATGATTAAGATTCAGACCTCCATTAAGTGCAAACAAATGAGGCCTCAGTACCCTACTACATGCTTCAAGTCCTTATCTCCTATCTATAAGAACAACCCTTCATCAAAAATCAACGCATCTCGAATTTTCTCTTTCTCGTTCCACAAAGCCATAGATGAACTCAACAAACTTTCTACGCTCTTATCAGAGTCAAACGACAGGTCCCTCAAACACTGTGAACATATGTTCAACGACTCAGTTCGTCAATTAAACAACTCTTTAGCGACTTTGGATGTTGATTTAGGTAATGAACAAAGCTTCGTTGTATCGAAACAGAGCTCTTCTATATAGTAGGAATGTAATGAGATTAAGGGTGTGTTTGGTACGAAGGAAAATGTTTTCCATGGAAAATATTTTCCTAGAAAATGTTTTCATGGAAAATGAGTGATTTTATCACTTATTTTCTCTTGTTTGGTTGGTAAGTGGAAAACATTTTCCGGAAAATATTTTCTATGTTTGGTTAGAGAGTAAAAAATAGTTTTTTTAGAATTTTTTTTTGCAACTCTCCTACCCCTCCCCCTCCCACCTCCCCCACCCCTCCCTTCCCGAAGTCTCTAAAAATTGACACAATCTAAAGGAACTAATGTGATGCTTTACTTTTTAACGCAAAAATCGCGTATTTCCGAATCGGTAAATTTATAATTTCTAAACCCGTAAACTTTCGAACTCATAATTTTGGAACTTATAAAATATTGAGTCTTTAAATGATAAATAATAAAATTAAAAACTGAAAAATATATTTTAAAATTTTTTTCGGGGGGGGGGGGGGGGGGGGGGGGGGGGGGGGGGGGGGGCAGTAAATCGAAAAAAAATAAAAATTTAAATTACAAAAAAAAAGTAATTTTTTTTGTGGGGGGGTGTGGGGGGAGGGTGGGGGTGGGGGTGAGGGGGTAGGGAGTGGGGGTGGGTGGTGCAAAAAAATAAGAAAACCGAAATTTAAAATTATAGAAAAAAAAATTAAGGTAAAAGAAATTTTTTTGCGGGGTGGGGTGGAGGGGTAGTAGGGTGGATGGTAACGGAAAAAATGAAATTTTTCTAAAAAAAAAAATTGTTTTTTGGAGAGGGGGTGGGGTGGGTTGGTGAGGGTGAGAATGGTTGAGAAGGAGCTTTGGAAAATGTTTTCCCTTCTTTTGATAAGGAAAACATTTTCCTCCAATTGGAGGAAAATGAATTGATAAGGAAAATGTTTTCCAAAACATTTAAGCCAACCAAACATGGGAAAATTGGAAAACATTTTCAAGGAAAATGTTTTCCTTCATACCAAACACACTCTAAGTGAAAAAGATATTGATGTTTGGGTCAACTCCTCGAAGAGGGTAGCCTTCACGCCGCAATATAGACCCATTTTCTGAACAATTTTTTTATTTCCAAAATAACCCCTAAAAACTGGACGACCAAGAGCTGCTAAACTCCCCCTTCTAAATAGTAATAAAAATAAAAAATAATTAGATGGCCCGAACTCGTGCTATGCACGGGCATTTCGTTACTCAACATAGTTTATGTTATTATACAACTACAAGATTACCAACAAAAAGAAATTTATATCAAGAAGATATTTTCATAGAAAATTGCATCTTTATCCAATTGCATATAGAAAAAAAGAAAAATACTATAAAAATTCAAGCTTTTAGCAGAATCTCTAACGATGGAGGCGTGTTTAGTGCAATATGTTATAAATTGAGTTTCTTTAGTTTTATTACATTTTAGAAAATATAAGTAATTAATACTATTAAATATGTTCCTACGTGAATTGACGAGATACTTATAATTTATCATCATCGCATATTCATAAGTTGCAAAAATATCTTGAAGGCTTCTTTTGTCATCCTAAAAAGATTTAATATATATTAGCCTCCATCCAATTATCTCGATTTCCACAACTAAGTCATCATACAAAGATCCATATTGATCATTCACAAAAACTTGAGTTTTATTATTGTAAGTATAATATATACTCAAAACTTTATTTTAGTACTATTATATTATTTTATGAAATTGTATATGATAGTCTTAATATACACATACAACGCACGTGCCCGAGAAGTTATTATATATATATATATATATATATATATATATATATATATATATATTACTCCTAATTCCCATATTAGTAAGGTAGAATCTTATACTGAATAAAAAGTGTTGCCCAACTCCAACGATATTAGTGAGAGTACTAGTATTGAGGATGTCATAACAAACACAACAAAGAAACTTAACATGAATTGCATGTGATGTTCCTTATGTTTAACTGTTTGTTACGTTGCTTTCTCTCGAATTATGCATGCGATGCAAACACCCCCTACGTCACTGTTCACTATGCCATCAATATATAGCAACTTTTCCTTAAAACAACGCAACTCTCTCAACAATCTCACATCTGTTCTGTGGAGTTTGAGATTGTAAGTTCACAGCAAAATGAACTCAAAAAGTAGAAGTACCATTGAGGTTGGAGCTGATGGAGTTGCTGTTATCACCATTGTTAACCCTCCTGTCAATTCTCTTTCCTTAGATGGTATGTCAAGAACTTCATACATCTCCTTTTTCTTCTTTTCGACATTTTTCGTCACTGTTTCAATATTTTACTATATATTACGGGTTCGAGTCATGAAATCAGTCAACTATATTTGCATGCATTAGGGTATAGGCTATCTACATCATACCAAAGCATGCGACCCTTCTATGAACTCCGAGTGAATACATGATATTTTGTGCACCGAGTTGCCCTGCCCTAGAAGTTTCAACATTTTCCTAATATTAAATATATTGAAACTTCTACATTTTAAATATATTTAATTTGTAGTTGTAAAGAATATTATTTGCCCCTGCATGAGGTGGGATGATTTTATTCTTATAAATCTGAACTTTCTTATCATGGTTTCTTGTATTGAGTTTCTTGTAGTTAGTGTATGAGTCAAAATAAGGTCTAGTTTAGCCAATGTCGACAGACGAGCTAAGGCCGAGGTCGAAACCAAGCACGGTCCAAGGATGAGGAGTTGCTCAAAGGGAGAGACCGATGCCGAGGTCGAGTAGAGAGCAAACGGCTACAACCGTTAGAATATTCCTAGGACCATATTGTACTTTTTTAGGTTTCAAGGGATATCCCTTATAAATAGTTAAAGAAAAGAAACAAAAGGGGATTTTGAACCTTTATGAAAGAACATCATGTAAAGTGGTGACTATCAAGAATATACCAATAGCTTTTCTTGTCTCTCTAATTTTATTCCATCACATAATATTCCTTTATAGTTTGCAAGGTCCAAGAACACATAGTTCACTTCCATTGTCTGCTGCCACACGTTGTAGTCAGAGGAAGGAACCATCCATCTCATCCAACATTTGGGTGAAAAATTCCTTCAATTACATTTAATATCATTTATCACTTTTAATGCATGTTTTCATCCTCATATTTATTACTAGTCATTGAGCTTTAACTCGGCATTTGCTGACTTGAACACGGTCCCATACCGTCCAAGTTACTTAATTTCGGATCTGGAACTTATTACTTTTAACTTTGGTTCACCTCTAGTCTATTTATTAAATTGGTCTAACTAAAGGAGCTTAAAATTTTTGGTCAAATAATTTGGCACTGTCTGTTACAGATCCTAGTTAAAAAGTTTAGTTTCTTCTAGATCTAAAGAAAACACAAGAAAAGCCCATTTTTTCTTGTTTGCACAAGCTAGCAATGGCAGGAAAAGGAGAGAAAAAACTGAAATGGGTGTTGGGTATCACCACCAATCTCCTATGAACCATTAACGAGGTGGACACAGAAGACGAGAAGAACGTGACGCCGAGCGCCTCACCCAGGAAAAATGATTCACCTCCTCCTCATGGGAGTGTAACCGCTTCCTATGAGAAGGGAGCCTCCACGTCCACGACGGAAGAAGCATCGCCCGTAGTAAAATATTATTGAAGGCGTGGCTGAAAAGTACCCTAAGCAATATACTCGACAAACCTGCTCAAGGGGCGACTAGGAACACTGCACGAGTTGACACCCCAATAACCATCAACAAGCAACACGTTCCTTCCCCAAAAGGTAACCCTCACACCATTATTGCTACACGTAAGGACGCCCTCGTAGATGTTTTGAATAAAATGAAAGAAATAGAGAATGAGAATATAGCACTCTGCACCCAAATGAGGGAGCAACAAGAAAGAGTTGATAAGATACAAGGCGCCCTAAAAAGCTTGCCAAAATGGGACGTAGCTGGTTCGTGGAACATCCATACAGCAAGGAGGCAACCCCCACATGCCATGACCAAAAACTTCAAAGTGCCAGCATACCTAAAAATATATGATGACACAACGGACCCTAAAGACCATATTATTCATTATGTCATAGCGATAAAAGGCAAAAACCTCTCGAAAGAGCAGGTACCATCGGTGCAGCTGAAGAAGTTCGGGGAAACCTTAACAGGAGTAGCCCTAATATGGTACTCACAATTACCAGCACACTCTATAATGACATTCAAGGAAATGGCCGATAAGTTCGTCACGACGCATGCTGGGGCCAAGAAAGCAGAAGCCAGAGTGAATGATATATTCACCGTAAAAAAATCTCCTGGAAAAGGAATCATGGACTTCTTTACCCAGTTCAACATAGTAAGAATGAGCCTGCCAAATGTGGTAGAAGGGCTAGCGGTAGCAGCCTTTCAAAGTGGGTTAAACATGAAAGGGTCGAGGGCGACCAAAAAATTATTAAGCAGACTCATGAAATACCCTCCCACCACCTGGAAAGAAATTCCAAACGCTTAGTGTGCCAAGGTGAGAGTAGATGAATATGACCTCAATGGTCAAATCCAATAACTAACGACAGTCCAAAAGGAATCAAGAAAAGATCGTCAAAACGACAGTCGAAGAGATCATGCATGTCCACACCTCAATCAGGAAAGGCACCAACCGTACATCAGAGCAACTGTCCTACTACCTCCCCGTCAAACTGAAGGGCTATCCAGGTCACAAAGGGTAATTCACCAAAATGAAATAGGTATGCCCTCACTTTATCTGCTCACAATTTTTGCGTTTCTCCTTCTAAAATAGTTTTCGCCCTGGAGAAGCTCGGTTCCAAGGTGAAATGGCCACAAAAGATGAAGTCAGAACCAAAATCTAGCAAGTCGAATGCCCTCTGCAAGTTCCATCAGGAACGCGGCCATAAAATCGAGGATTGCATAGCCCTACGACAAGAAGTAGTGAACATGCTCGGCGAGGGTGAGCCAATTTCGCTCGTGGATGAGAATGAAATCAAGGCCCTCGAAAGCCACCAATCGCCGCTCGTACCACCCAAATGATCATTATAAGAGGCAAATACGCAACAACCAACTATATGAAGTTCATCACCACACACAAATTAGAATGGTCGATCGCCCATGAACGGTATGATAACCTCGAAGATGTTATCATCTTCAATAAGTCAGATACCCATTATTTGACCTTTCTTCATTTCGACACTCTTGTCATTACTTTACAAATTTAAGATACTGACGTAAAGAGAATCATTATAGACAACGGGCGGTGCGTGTATTATCTACCCTCGAGTTCTCACACGAATGAGACTCGAGGATAAGATAGTACCACGCTACATAACACTAACCAAAACTGCTACCGTAAGTGCTATGGACATACCGCACCACGCCAAAAACAAGCATAGAAGAAACGCCATATTCACTAGTCTATAGGACTGACGCAATGATACCATGCGAAGTCGGGGAACCAAGTTTGAGATACTCCAATGAGAGAGGACCAAGTAATGATGAAACTAAAAAGCAAGTCCTCGACGAAATAAATGAGCGAAGACCCATGGCCTACGTAAGAATGATATCTCAAAAACATCAAGCAGAACAATACTACAACAAAAAATCCAAAGTCAACCCACTCAAGGTAGGGGACATAAGCAATCAAAGACCCACAAGAAGGCAAAATAGGAACCAATTAGGAAAGACCATACAAAATCACGGCAACAGCAAACAAATGGTCATTCCAACTAGAGACAATGGATGGAAAACTATTACAAAACAATTGGAATTTAGCCCACCTCAACTACTTCAACTTCTGAAGATGGACGTCCTCCAAGTCGTACTCTTTTTTCCCTCACCCGAGTTTTTTCCCAATTAGGTTTTGTCGGGGAGGTTTTAATGAGGCGAGGAATGGGGAATCTCGGAGTTTAAGTCTTAAGTTCATCGCTATACCTATCAAATACTTCTCTAGGCCAAGCATTGAAGGGACTAGATAGATTATGACTCCTCGCATGTATGTACATGTCGAATAGAAACATGTAATATTCTCAAATTAATAAACAAAGCAGTATGACATTCTTACATAACACAATATATACACAATCATGCCAACACAAAGGGAAAATACATTCGATCTCACTCAAATTATTTTCTAAGTCTACATTCGACCTCGCTCAAATCGACTTATATTCGATCTTGCTCGAATTTAATATACATTTGACCTTGTTAGAATTAATATGCATTCGGCCTCACTCAAATCAATATATATTCGACCTCGATCGAATCAATATACATTCGACCTTGCTCCCACTCTTGAATTAACATACATTCGACCTCGCTCGAATAAATATACATTCGACCTCGCTCGAATCAGTATATATTCGAGCTCACTTGAATCAGCATACATTCGACCTTACTCGAATCAATAAACATCTGACCTCGCTCGAATCAATATATATTTGACCTCGTTCGAATTGATATACATTTGACCTCGCTCGGATCAATATACGTTCGACCTTGCTCGAATCAATATACATTCGACATCGCTCGAATTAATATACATTCAACCTCAATTGAATTAACACACAATCAACCTTGTTCGAATCGATCTACATTCGTCCTCACTCATATTAACTTACAATCAACCTCGTTCAAATTAACTTACATTCAATTGAGCGCATGTTAGGGACTTTCTCAAAAAATAAGATACTCGCAAAAAAAAAGAGCAGGAAATACACAACAAAAAACAACTATTCCATTTCAATAATTTCCATTCAAATACATTTTACAAAGGGCTTGAAAGACACCCCCCAAAAAGAGAACAACAAAACACAAAAAATACATTCCAAGTACAAAGACTTCATGCCGCATCATTACCGACGTGACAAGCATTTCATCGTACCAAGGGTCAGAGGCAAGTCCATGTAAGTCATCTTCATCATTTTCCCCGATGGGCGTACGAGGATTATAACTATAGGCGTCACGAGCTACACGTGCCCTGACACGAACATACTCAAGTTCCGCCTCAGAAATCTCCCCAATCGTCTTCAGAGACCTGTTTATATCAAGTTGGACTCATTATGAACCCATATTTAATGCATCTAGTGACATACCGGGATTGGCAAAAGTACGAGATGTAGACGGTTGGGCATGCTGTTGCACCTTCTTGGCTCTTAAGGCGACAACGTGCTCATTCAGCTTAGATAGCTACGCCCCCAAACCCCTAATCCGCTCCTCAAACCTTGCCTCCATGGTGACCGAAGTTTTTGTCTCAGTAGCCCGCTAAGAGCTGCAAACATAAAGGGCACACCCTAAGGTTGTTGCCTCAACCACAACGACCATTCTTACTTTCTCAGCTCGACCACACTCTTCAATCCCGATGCTCAACTCACCCCTCAAATCGACAGCCCTTGTTTTGCATTGCTCGAGCTCGACCCTTAAAGACCCACATGCACGTGAAGGTTAATATTTTCGGCCATTACCCCCTTACTCACGTTGAGCTCATCCTCCTTAGCCCTCAGCACCTCCTCAAGCATGTTGAACCTACTGCTAGCCCTCATAAGATTCTCATACTTCTCCTTCTGCTTGAGCTCATCATGAAGTGTGTGAAATTGGTTGTCCTGGCTAAGTAACTCGACTATTGTTCTATGCTTAGAATGGTACTCTCTATACTTGGATACCATCTTCTTGTAGAGGGACGTCATACGCTATTCTCGCTGATCACGCTTAATCTCCATAATGAGGGTTTGACACGCAAAAGAAGACAAGTTAGTGGAGTTAAATTACACATACGAAATAAACTGAAATAACATGGGAAAAACAAAATTACACGCAAGGCCATACTAGATGAATATGTGCCGATCATTCCCCTCGGTCCTTATCTCCACTCGGGTGAACCTCTCCTTAAAATCCTGCAACTTCTCAGGGTCAACGTTGGAGCCTGACCCATCATCTTTTATGAGGATAGTTTTGTCCCTTCCGCCCGTTGATAATGAGCCAACCCCGGATACTCGTGCAGGTTTCCCTCTACTAGAGGTCCTTTCAAACTCTGTTGATCTTCCCTCCATAATGATAGACGATGTTGGAGCAGCGTCATCCACCATATCTGCATCTAAAATAATGTGTGTTTCCGACTCAGTATCAGTGGCACCAACCCTTCCAGTCTCCACCCTCCGCCTTTTCCTCGGTACTGCATCGCGATCTTTATGATATGACTCGTCAATTAGGTACAAGATGCGATGATCGGAGGTCTCTACAGACATGATGGCTGCCTTTGAGGCAGAATCACCCAACGACAGAGTTAGAGTTTGACCCTCTCATACAAACTTAGCAAGTACGAAGTGATGTCCAACCGAATCGACTGCCTGGCGAAATGCGGGCACCAGAGCCTTTATCTTCTTAGAAGCTCGCATACATGGGGCAAAAAGAAAATCATGTTTAACAAAAAATGATGACAAGACATTGGTAAGCTATAACGAAAGTAAAGGGTTATAGAAATGGGAATTAGAATTACTAGTCAAAGGCTTGGAACCAAACCGCTTGTTAAAGGACATTCATTTGTGAATCCCCACAGTATAAGGTAAGATACGAGTCACCTAGTCTTCCATATCAGGAACCAAGAGAGGTGGACGCTTACCAGGTGAAAGTAGAAAGATATGAGCAAGTCGGAAAAAAGATGAGGGATAAATAAAATATACAACAAACGGTAAAAGGCCCTTAAGATTGAAGTTCTACTACTTAAGAAACCAGGCTGGGGCCGCTATTACGTGTTTAGTCCTGACGAAGAAGTTATTATACCAGAACCGGCGATTCGGCATGTCATCCAGTCCTATCAGCAATCCTTTAGTCCCACAGTGGCAGAGATGAATCAACATGTCCTTCTATAAACTAGGTGAGAAGAGATGCAACAAATGACGAATAGAAACTTCGCAACCAGCCAACTCAGCCAACTTCGCCAACATAAAAAAGGCTTTATATAGGTAAGGGTAAGCTGTGCCGGGCAGACGCCATAAAAGCAGCAAAACTCCTCAACGAGTGGGGGAAGAGGAAGAGAGTAATCCGCCAAAATGGGTATTGGTAGAAAGCGCAATACCTAGGTCGGTGAACTTGTATTGGTTCAGTCCCCGCCAGAATAATATCGACGTGAACAGGAATATAGAATTTAGACCGCAAGTCAGATATTTGGTTCAAAACCATGACTAATAGTACCTGATCAGGAGCAGGGGAAGGTACTTTTTGATAGTCATTTCTGGTTGATGGTTCCAAGGAACTATCTCCTCCACTGTAGGAAATTTTTTGTCTTTCGCAACTGTGAGTTAGTCGGAAGGCATAGTCACCGATAAAGGAGCGGCATCAGAAACTATATCAGAAGTGTGAGAGGACTTTGTCACTTCTACAAGAAACATGTATACAGTAGAACCTGAAGAATGGTATCAACGAGAAAGTGTTTGATCAACGTGAAAGCTAGAGCTGAAAAGCAGAAGTAAATCAGAAGGAAGAGTTAGAGAAGAAGCAGAAGAACAAGCAAAGTGCCAAAGGAGTGTGAAGTTCGAAAAGTCTTATTTTTGAATTTCCCTTCCCCTATGTATAAGGCATTATGACGCCTAGATCAATGCAAGAAACTGTCATTGACACTAAGATCGAAGCAACAAATGCATTGGAAATGACGTATTGCATCGGGAATATGCATAATGATGACGTGCATAGTCATGATGTCATCCTATGTTATCCACGCCAACCATACCATTTTAGGGGGCCGATCATCAACGCGACATCGACTAATTCAGCTCATTCACCACGGCGGAATATCTTGTGATTAGATACAGATAAAATCTGCTCATCAAGAAATCCCAAGAAGACGACCTCAATAAGTGGAGGGACTAAGTGTATGGGTCAAAATTAGGTCTAGTTTAGCAAATGTCGATGGATGAGCTGAGGCCGAGGCTGAAACCAAGCACTATCCAGTGGCGAGGAGTCGCTCAAAGGGAGAGACCAGTGCCGATGTCGGTTAGAGAGCAAACAACTGCAACTGTTAGAATATTCCTAGGATCGTGAATAGGAATATTGAATATTCTTCATATTGTACTTTTTAGGGTTTTCTAGGGATATCCCTTATAGATAGGAAGGGAGAAGAAACAAAAAGGTATTCTGACCCTTTATGAAAGAACATCTTGTAAGGAGTTGACTATCAAGAATATACCAAAATCTTGTCTTCTCTCTCTAATTTGATTTCATCACATAACATTCCTCTTTAGTTCACAAGATCCAAGAACACATAGTTCACTTCCATTGTCTCGTTGTAGTCATAGGAAGGACCCATCCATCTCATCCAACATTTGAGTGACAAATTCTTTCTTATTATATTTAATGTCATTTATCACATTTATTACATGTTATCATCCTCGTATTTATTACTAGTCACTGAGTTTTAACTCGGCATTTGTTGACTTGAGCACGGTCCCGTACCGTCCAAGTTGTTTAATTTCGGGTATAGAATTTATCACTTTTAACTTGAATTCACCCCTTGTTTATTTATTAAATAGTTTGACTAATTAAATGTCTTAAAACCTTTTGGTCAAATAGTTAGTACATTATTTGATGGTATTGGTTTTATGAAAGCATCTGTTTCTCTTCGTTTTAAAAGAAAGTAAGAGAAAAAGTAGTACAATAGCTGTTAAACTTTACGAATATAAAGCTAAATACTTGAACCCACTCTCTGATTTTCATTGTACTGCATTTTCTTTTTAGTTTTGTACAGCTTGGAAGAGAAATTAGAGGAAGGCTTAAGTAGAGATGATGTGAAGGCAATTGTTGTGATAGGTATATTTGAAGAAACCACATTCATTTACAAATGTACCATATTGTCCCAAATGGGTGAGATATTAGGTTGAATACGTATATATCTTGACAGGTTATCAAGGAAATTTCTCAGCTGGTTTTCATATTTCTTCCTTTGCTGACTTGCAACAAGGAAAAGGTAAACATTTTTGCAGTCTGAATATATATGCCAGCAGAGGCAAAGTGAGAATTTAAAGTTTACAGGCTGAAATTTTAGTTCTTTTTAAGTTAATTTTTTTTTACATATTAGTAAATGAATTTCCTAAAACAAAGTACAAAGTTTGAACCTAAGTTAACCAGCCCAAATTTTAAGCCGCCCCTGCATATTAGTACTACTATTTTCCTTAGCTAATTTCAGTCTGTCAAATATTACAGTTGCACAACCAAAACCTGGTTATGTATCAGTTGATATTCTCTCCGACACTGTGGAAGGTATGCCTTTTGCTTTATCTTTCCTTTGAAATTCTAATTAGTTGAATGGTGGAAAGTCATTTTCCATGCATAAAAATGTTTTCTATATGACATAAGTCATTTTCTAGGGAAACTATTTTTCATCAAAATATATATGGAAAACCACTTCCCTCATGTACGGCTAGAAGCATTTTCCTTAAGACTATTTTTATTTTAAACATCATATTACTTGCTACAACTAAAACCTAGACATTATTATCAATCATTAATACTCAAAAGTTTCATCAGAATACTCTCTAATTTAATATTATTATTGATTTTTGTTCTTTAAATATCCACTCACCAACCAAACATAGAATAATATGAAAAATAATTTCCATTATAGCAACACATCTCAAAACATCATATGATCAGAAAAAGAGATTCTTCCAACTTAGCCTTCAACTGTGGACTTGTAGGTTATTGTATTCTAACTTAAAGCTCCTTCTACACTTAACTATCAGCAAAGTTAAATGCAGTTTAAATTGTTAACTTAATGTTACTTATGTTTGATGTTATAAGCTGCGCGAAAACCTTTTGTGGCAGCCATTGATGGTCATGCTTTAGGTGGAGGACTAGAAATTGCAATGGTACGTAAATGTTAAATTACATACATCTTTAATTCTCTACAGAAGCTGCTAATTAATGTTGTTAACTCTATTTTGAATTAGTGTTGTCATGCACGGATTTCCACTCCGAATGCACAACTTGGATTGCCAGAACTTCACCTTGGTATAATTCCTGGATTTGGAGGTATACAACCTTGTTTAGTGCTTCGTCATCTCTTCTTTACATTATATCAGAATATTTTTACCTATGGAATTATGTTTAACACTAGCCTAATATTATATAAATGGATATATTGATCCAAAAATATTGCCTGGATTCACTTAAAACTTTTTATCAAATTTTGTTGTAATGCAATATTTCAGGTACTCAACGACTTCCACGCCTTGTGGGACTAGCTAAGTCCCTAGAAATGTTGCTAGTAAGATGCGAATTCACTTCAAGATTACAGTGTTTTTACACACAGATTAAGAAAATTAAACTGTTTCTCTCATACATGTATGTAGACGGCAAAACTTGTTAAAGGGGAGGAAGCTCTTGACCTAGGCCTTGTTGATGCTATAGTTTCATCTAACCAATTACTGGACACTGCTCGTAAATGGGCACTCGATATTTGGGAGCGTAATAGACCTTGGATTCTTACTCTTCACAGAAATGATAAGATAGAGTCTCTTAATGATGCAAAGGAAATGCTAAATTTTGCTAGATCTCAAGCCATCAAACAGGCTCCAAATATTTATCATCCTTTAGCCTACATTGATGTTATTGAAGAGGGCGTAGTGTTCGGTCCACGTGCTGGACTTATCAAGGTTAAATTCTGGATCTGCCTCTATTTTTTTAATCTATAAATTCCCTTGTCCCAAAGGTAAACTTGCTCTGTTGTTACAGGAGTATGAAACATTCGAAGTTCTTCTTCGTTCAGACACTTGCAAGGCCTTAGTCCACATTTTCTTTGCTCAACGTGGAACGACTAAGGTGATCGTAAGTTAAATTATTTTAGGGAGATCCGTTCAAATCTCTCTATAACAACATCATTCATTATAAAAGCCAACTTTTTTGCGGAACCAATATTTATGTTATGTTATAATATATGTTCTCTATAACAACACTTTGCTATAACAGCCAAAACAATTCGGAACAAATGAGGCTGTTATCGATAGGTTTGACTATAATTACAAGATGTTGTATTATAAACCTACTTAGTTTCTCTCTTGACACAAACAGGTTCCAGGGGTGACTGATATGGGATTATTGCCACGACACGTTAAGAAAGTTGCAATTGTTGGATGTGGATTAATGGGTTCTGGAATTGCAAGTGCATTTCTTCTTAGTAATTATCCTGTGATCTTAAAAGAAGTTAATGACAAATTTCTACAGGCTGGGATTGAGATTGTAAAAGGTAATAAGGTCATTCCTTTGCTTTCTTTCTACTTTTAACTTCCTACTCTTGCTATATATGATTATATGACTAATACATTATTCAATCACTCAGCAAATCTGCAACGCCGTGTGAATAAAGGAAAACTGAGTGAAGAGAAGTTTGAAAAAGCTCTCTCCCTACTTGAGGGTACTCATGATTATGAAAGCTTTAAAGATGTTGACATGGTTATTGAGGTATCATCTATATTCTCAGTTTTGTAAATCCTCTATATTTTCTAACTCATATTTTATAGTCGATTTCTATTAATATGTGTAATAGGCTGTCGCTGAAGACTTACCTTTAAAGCAGCAAATATTTATGGATCTAGAGAAGTATTGTCCTCCACATTGTATATTTGCTAGTAATACCTCTACAATTGACTTGAATTTGATTGGGGAAAAGACTAAATCTCAAGATCGTATTATTGGCGCTCACTTTTTCAGGTGATGTTCTGCTGGAACATTTTACTTGTACTTTCCTCATTTGTTCTATTTTATTGATTATTGTAATCTGTTGCAGTCCGGCTCATGTGATGCCACTTATGGAAATCGTTCGCGCTCAAAAGACATCTCCACAAGTAATAGTAGACTTGCTTGATGTTGGAAAGAAGATAAAGAAAACCCCTGTAGTAGTAAGGAATTGCACTGGTTTTGCTGTCAACAGGATGTTCTTTCCTTATACCCAAGCTGCTCTTTTGCTTGTTGAACATGGAGCAGACATATATTGCATTGATAGAGCTTTTACTAAATTTGGAATGCTTATGGGTCCCTTCAGGTAAAATATCAGTGAAGTTTTATTGGTACAAAATGCCTCATATCACTATGAGTATCTGTATGCTTTATGTGTGGCTTTTATTTCTTTTCAACTTCTAATGTGACTTTGTTCTCACGCCTAACAATGACGTAGTTTGTTTTCCTACATGCAGACTGTGTGATCTTAATGGGATTGGTGTTGCAATGGCTACTGAAGCTCAATTTGCACGAAGTATGCACAATAGAACTTACAACTCAATGCTTATTCCACTCATGCAACAAGATAAAAGATTAGGTACAAATTCGGTATTTTGAGATCTTAGGCATATATTGCAAATGTTAATTTGAATTGTGACTATACTTAGACATTATAACCCCTCCGAATGGAAGTTTGACACACTTATTGTAGGTGAAATGACTCAGAGAGGGTTCTATATATACGATAAAAGACGCAAAGCCAAGCCTGATCCAGAAATTAACAAGTATATTGACAAGGCAAGAGAGATTTCGGGTGTCACTATTCATCCTAAGGTTTCTCTTAACTTGCCCACTCCCTCTATTGATATTAAAAAAGTAGTAATTGAAACCATTCCTATTTTACTCTAAGTTCTTATACTTGAGTGTTTTGGGCTTGATTCAGCTGGCAAAACTCTCGGACAAGGATATCGTCGAAATGATATTATTCCTTGTAGTTAATGAAGCATGCAGATTACTTGCTGAAGGCATTGTCGTCAAACCTGCTGATCTTGACATTGCTTCTGTCATGGGCACAGGGTTCCCTCCTTACAGGTCTGTGCATTTATCATAGTGAATGTGTGTGTGCGCGCGCTTCCTTCTTCCAGGAAAACCATCATGGTTAGCACGTGGATCTAGCCTTCTGACACAGGATTCATTGTACCCATAACTTTCGACGCACAACATAAATTATGTATAAAATTTACTAAATTAGATATGAACTCATAATTGTAAAGATACAATAGGTTCAATGGTAAGAGCCTAAACGGTTGAGGCCATAGAGTTCAAATCCTGGATTTGCCTCTGATGACTAGAATAACGAGACTAAAATAGTGAAGAAAAAATATGGTAATAGTAATGAAAATCTGATTGGATACTTGTTGGCTAGGGGAGGGATCATATATTGGGCAGATACTCTTGGATCCAAATACATTTGTTCAAGATTGGTTGAGTGGTCAAGAATGTATGGGAACTTGTTCAAGCCGTGTGCCTACTTATCTGAAAAAGCTGCTAATGGGGTTCCTCTGGTGAGTATCTTGGGATTTATTATGTTGTTTTTACCAAATTTGAGTACATTTTATATCCTGATTATCTATCCTGAATACCTTCCACCCCCTATCCTTCTCATGTCTATAACATATATGCATTGAACTTTAACTTTAATACACGAGACAGTACTGTGTAGGGGATCCTTGGAGCAACGGGAAAGTTGTCTCCGTGTGATCATAGGTCACGGTTTTGGTCCGTGTAAGCAGCCACTAATACTTGCATCAAGGTAGGTTGTCTGCATCACACCCCAAAGGGTATGGCCCTTCTCTAGACTCTCAGTTTGAGCGGCCTGATCTTTTATATGAGACCTAACAGTGTACAATTTTTATAAAACAAGCCATTCAAAAGATAACTACAGATGAACATGAGATTAGTAGCCTAGCCTACCACAACAAATATTAAAATTCAGTGATAGTGTACGAATTTTAGACAAAATCAGTGTATGTATATAAGTTAAATCCATATGCATATGCAAGGTTGTTATTATTATGAGGGTTTTGAATTTTTGTTGTGGTCAATGCAGAGTACAACAATGGATCCAGCAACGTCACGCCTATAAAGATTATGCTAGCTTTTGAGCAATCTTCAATTTTCAGAACTATGTTGTTTGTTTACTGTACTGCGGTGTATTGGATAGATTTATGAATGTGGTTAATAATGTATTAATGGAGAAGGAAGGAAAATAGATTACTTATGTAACTTAAAACTTAACCATCCCAGAACAATTTGGGAATTTCATTAGCTGTCATCTTTATGTTAAGTGCTTTTATACTCCTACATATAAACCATTTGGAGGAAATTTCAACAAATTTAAGTAGATTAATTGTTTATCTGTTGGTGAAAACATGTATGAAATTTTCCTAATTAGCTTTTGTTTTCACTTTTAGTCTATACATAAAATAATGGCAGAAGCAATTCACTGTTTTACCTATTAAATTAATTTTAAGCAGTTCCTATCCCATATCGGCTAATCAACATAACATGTGATTAGCTTTAGAAGAGCTTTACAATTGCCGAGCTTAGTAAACATAGCTCGGTAATTTTAGACATACGGGCCTGAAGTTTGAAATAGCTTATTTTGTAATTGCTGAATTTTAGCATTCTAGGAGCTGAAAGTTTTGTTTATATTTGCTGAACTTCAGCTTATTATTTTGTAATTAAAAACAAAAATATGTGTAATGTGATATACATTTACGAGCATTTTGTGCTAATTCATTGCTTAGATAAAAAATGCATCCACCTAACTAGAAACAAAGGAGACGAAGTGCAAAAATAATGCATCAGCACTTTAACATGCAGCTAGAACAGAAAACAATGAAAGAATCTGTATGTTTCTTGCTCTGTTCACAAAATACCTCTTCTATTGGAAGCTTGGAGGTGAGCGGCAGTTGAGTGGAAAACCTTGAGAAGAAGAAAACAAAGGAGTAGAAGGAGAAGGAGAAGGAGAAAGAGACATGAAATTGTTTAAAAGGTAGGTACAAGTTAGATTTTTTTATTTAAAAGTGGGGATAAATTAAATAAGGGCGACTAAATAGACCTACCCTATAATTTTTACTGTAAAAGAGGTAAGTCTAGCTGTATTTTTTTTAAAAGGGTGTGAATGGGAAATGGAAGAGGCACCTTTTGGATCGCACCTCTCCATAAGAGGCAATTTTTAAATTGCACCTCTCCATATCACCCTTCCTTTGTCTATAAATTTAGAGGCTTGGCCTCATATTTTAGATATGAAAATCAGATGGAAAAATCTAAAAATTTATCCCTTCTTTTTATATTGTTGCATTATTTTCAAATAAACTTAAGTGTCAAGTGTGATTTGCTCCGTCTGTTGAGTTCGCTGAAATTCTGCAGTTTCGATTGCCAGTGTTGCAGAATAGTTATTTCGTTCTATCCTGGGAGGAATTAATCCAAAACCTTGGGCAACAGTGAGGGGATTAAATTCCTTAAGGACACGCAAGCAACTTGTGGGCTCGAAATTATTATTTCACGTTTTATTTATTAAACTAACGTTTATTTGTTTTCTTCTCTGATTTCTGATTTTGAACACAGATTTACCAACAATCTTAAGGAATTTAATATTCTTTTCTGTGTTTGTCGTAACCTCTGTTTGTCAGATACTAAACGAGAAAGAGAATTATTTTGTTGGCAGTTAGATAGAAATTTTGTTACTTTCTATTCCTATATGTGTCAGGGTAGACACTTAATTGATGATCTCAAAATATATTTTATTTGCATGCTATAAAATATATTAGTTGGTATACAATCTGATAATATGCATAAAATTATGTGGAAGATTATTTTCAAGGTTGTAAGCAGAAATTAGGCTTACATTGATACTTGAAAGTATTCTTGAGATCATGAATATAATATATGTAAATATGAACATATATGTGTTTGATTAAAGAATCAAATTGTTTAAAGAGTTATAATGATTTAGTTGGAAAAATCATTTGGAAAAGGAATTAAAATTCTCGTGAATTTTATACTCCCGTTATGGAGACTAAAATCTTCGTGATTTCTACTCCTTTCGAGATCAAAATCTGCACGATTTGTATTCATTCATTGAGATTAAAGTCTTCGTGACTTTCTACTCATTTGTTGGAAATTAAAGTCTAAGTGACTTTATACTCGTTTTGGAGATTAAAATCCGAGTGATTTTCTACTCTAATTTATTATTCGATTTGAAGATTAAAAACTTCATCGTCTATTAAATTTGATTGTGTCACATATTACTCGGTTTGAAGATTAAAAACTTCACCGTTTATTAGATCCAGTATCAAGAATTACTCGGTTTGAAGATTAAAAACTTCACCGTTTAATAGATCCGGTATCAAGTAGTACTCGGTTAGAAGATTAAAAACTTCACCGTTTATTAATTCTGATTGTATCAGATTGGTTTGAAGATTAAAAACTTCACCATTTATTCTGACTATATTATGGCACAAACAACAGTCCTTGTGGTTGGCTCAACAACGTAATAGGGGCGTCAAATATGAAATATGTTTGGAATACGGCATTATTCACCAAACGACCGCCCCTTCATTAGCGCAATCTAATGGAATTGCGAAAAGAATGAGTAGAATGTTAAATGAGATGATAAAATGCCTTGTTGTAAGTTCTGGTTTACCCAAATCTTGTGGGAGAAGCTATTCTTACGGAATCCTTTCATACGAAAAATGAATAAAATGAAGAAAACCCAACTTGAAATATTTTCAAGTGTGGGGGATATTTGGGTAAAGTGCAAGTTCTTAAACCCAAAAGGATAAAATCGGATCGAAAACTGTTGATTCGTTTTCATAAGATATGCAACAAATAGTAAGGCATATCGTTTTTTGATTCATAAATCAGAAAATCCCGACATTCATATTAATACGGTAATTGAATCAGATAATGCTGAATTCTTTGAGAATAATTATCCGTATAAAAGAAATATGAGTCGTCTAGTGAAAAACTAAGCGAACATGGGAAGAAGCAAAAGAAAGTACACCTATTGAGGTAAATCTAAGACATAGTAAACGTCAAAGGATAACTACTTCCTTTGGACAGGGACTTTCTAACAATCTTGTTGGAAAATGAGCCTCAAATGTTTAAAGAAGCATTGTCTTCTTCGGAAGCACAATATTGAAAATAGGTTGTCAATAGTAAGATAGAATCCATATTAAGTAATCATACTTGGGAAAATGGTTGATCTTCCTCCAGAAAATAAACATTTGGATTCTAAGTGGATTTTTAAAAAGTAAAATGAAAGTTGATGGTGCTATTGACAAATATAAGGCAAGATTAGTTGTCAAAAGAGTTTAGACAACGAGAAAGCCTTGTTTATTTTGATACATACTCACCGGTAACGATGATTACATCTACTCAGGTGTCAATAGCGTTAGCTGCGGTGTATGGCCTTGAAATCCATCCGATGAAATTAAAGAAAATCTTCTTAAATGGAGATTTGGAGGAAGAAATTTACATGGAACAACCTGAAGGGTTCATGGTTCCCGAAAAAGAAACGAAAGTGTGTTGACTTGTTAAGTCACCCAAACAATGACATGCGAGATTTGACCAAATAATATTGTCAAATAGTTTCAAGAATTAATGAGTGTAAATAAAAGTGTTTACATTAAGAATACTTCAAGTCATATATATAGTCGTTATTTTGATTATATGTTGATGAAATATTTAAAATGTGGGGGCTTTTATCTTATGCATGACAAAAGCAAATGTCAGACGTAATGTCTAAATTGATATTTGAAACTCGTTGATATAGTAGTTAGTAAATTCATCAGTTGTTTAGTCTTAATGAAGACTAGTTGATGAAACTACTAATTCGGAAGTTGGTCACATGTCTTTATCGAAAGGTCGTTTTCTTTAATGAAAATTTATATTGTTTGGTTCTTTTATGAAATGATGTCACTTTGAAGGTTGTGACTTTTCATAAAATAATACGTCTGTACGTTTTAGTATGGAAATGACCGTTCATGAACGGATATATTAATACATTGGTCTATAATGAGGTGAACCAACCAATGAACATGAACAAAATCCATTGCAAGTTGGATTTGTTTCATAAATAAAGGTGCTATAATTTGCATATCATATAGATGTATGAATAAATAGCATACAAATGCTTGGAAATGGTAGAATGATTGAGAAATGTGTTATATATTAAGAGGTTATGATCACAATTGACGCCAATCATTCCAGCTGTCGTTATAATATACTACATTAAGTGTAGTCAATAATCTGATATGCAATCGAAAGTCGAGACGTATTAGTCTACAACATAAGGAAGTTTGCATTGAATGTTTACGATAATGAAATGAGTTTTGAAGTATTTGAAATATACTCCAAATTATGCTTTGCACTATAATAAGTATCCCGCGATAATATGGGGGTATAGTGATGAAAATTAGATCACCGGTTCAATCGATTCTAAACAGTCGATGGATGAGTGATATCTTGGAAATTGTCCAAACAAATGTGCATTGACCGCTCTGCAGTGGAGGCTCAGCTTATAGCCTTAGACAAGGCCGGTGAAGAAGTTGAATGGCTCCTGAATTTCTTGAAAGATATTCTATTTTTGCCCAATTTTTGGCACCTATATGTATAGGTTGTGATAATCAAGCGACAATAGGAAGGGCTGGGAGCGTTATGTATAACGGAAAGTCTCATCATATAAGACGCATACATAGCACCGTTAGACAACTACTTTCTAGTGGAATTATCACAATTGATTATGTAAAATCAAAGGATAATTTGGCGGATCCGCTTACAAAAGGCCTAACTAGAGAGGAAGTTGAGAAATCATCTAAGGGAATGGGACTATGGCCGAGGACAAGTCATCATGGCGGTAACTCTACCTAGAATTTTGGAGGTCCGAGATCTAGGTTCAAGGAGCAAACAAAGTTATGCATGACCGGTTCAACATTGTCAAATATAATATTTTAGTCCATTCTCGTGATGAAGACAATGTTCAATAACAAGGATAAAATGTTAAGACATTTTTTAATGGTTTCTAAGTTTGATACAGGGTATATCAAATAGTGTATCTACGGGATAACACGTTTAGGAATCACCTATGTAAGTGTGAAGTGTAAGCCGCTTCAAGGAGAATTCTGTAAGGCCAATTCTCTATGCACTTATGAACCAGGTGGTGTTCATGGCTGAAACGAACACAACAATGAGAACCAAAGACGGTTAAGGGTTGATTGTGTGACTTATGGTTGTCTAGGTATACACCAAAGCTCGACGGTTCAAAGATATCAATTCTACCGATTGACCGAGTATATCCGACATAAGTTCACTACGGAAAGTTCAAAGGGAAACCTACTTATCCAGATGCGATTAATCCTACTTGCGAATCACACAGTATTTTCATGCATATTTTTTCACATATGTCCATTCCCCATTCATGCGGGGGATTGTTGTATTTTTTTAAAAGGGTGTGAATGGGAAATGGAAGAGGCACCTTTTGGATCGCACCTCTCCATAAGAGGCACCTTTTAAATTGCACCTCTCCATATCACCCTTCCTTTGTCTATAAATTTAGAGGCTTGGCCTCATATTTTAGATATGAAAATCAGATGGAAAAATCTGAAAATTTATCCCCTCTTTTTATATTGTTGCATTATTTTCAAATAAACTTAAGTGTCAAGTGTGATTTGCTTCGTCTGTTGAGTTCGCTGAAATTCTGCAGTTTCGATTGCCAGTGTTGCAGAATAGTTATTCCGTTCTATCCTGGGAGGAATTAATCCAAAACCTTGGACAACAGTGAGGGGATTAAATTCCTTAAGGACACACAAGCAACTTGTGGGCTCGGAATTATTATTTCACGTTTTGTTTATTGAACTAACGTTTGCTTACTTCTCTGATCCTATAATTTTTACTGTAAAAGAGGTAAGTCTAGCGACAAGTAGACTCTATAAAACAACAACTACCCAGTATAGTACCACGGGGTTGGGTCTGGGGAGACAAGTGGACTCTATATGAGACCATTTTACTCCTTACCATTAAATGTCAAGTAATAAAAGTCTAAATTATATATACAGAAACAATCTAAAAATCAATCTGTGACATTATTTGAATGTTATTTAGTAGTGGTTAAGGTTGGAGGAAAAATTTAATATTTTAGAGAAACACTTTCGAGCATAATTTCTTCCCTTATATTTTTTTATTAGTTGAAAATTTAGTAAGGAGATGACTATTTATTCTAGTAGAGTTTGGCATGAGGAACGCATCATTTACTCAATATCATAAATTTGCCCTCAGGTCTTCTGAAATTTAGACTAATTTTATTTTGATTAACTATTCACAATTGCCTAGGGGCGTCTGATTTCAAAAAAGAACTATTCATGATTGATATTCGTTATTGTAATTGTTTGACCAAAAAGTATTAAGCTTTTTGTTAAACTAATTAATAAGAATAAAGAGGATAAATCTTAACCAAGAATAATTAACTTTAGAATAAACATCAAAGCACATTGAATAGGAAAATAAGATATAGTCAAGCCCATGAACTTTCAACACTTGTAGAAAATATCAAATATAAAGAACATGCTTACATTCACTATGTATTGTCCCGTCATATAATAATAAAGGAGGAACAGAGGTAATTCCATTGATAGTTGCAAGATCTATCATTATTGATTCAAGAAAGACGATTACAAAGATTTGTCGCCAAGATCTGCAACTTCTTGTGTTTTCCTCCTATAGCTTCTCTGGTTCTTCTGCCTTTTTCTTCTATAGGAGAGGCCCCCTTTTTCTATCTTTTTCCCTCCTATATGTATCATAAGTATTTCCTTTTGTCCAGTTCATCTCCTGATCTCATTTTGTGTCCCCCCCCCCCCCCCCAAGTATCACGCCGTACACTTTGCCGTACAAATTTTTTGATGGCTTGATCTCGGCGGTGGCTGAGATACTCGTCGTTATTATGCCTTGTGGATACGACCATGACTTTAGTCGACTCCTTACCGTTCCTTTTAGCGCTAATCTACATGTTGTCATATTTTGACCCATACAGTTAGTCCCTCCGTCTGTTTGGGTTGCCTCATGGAAAGCTCGATGGGCGGACCATGTTGATTCAAAAATGGGAGAAATCTAGACGCTCATATGAGGAGCGAGAACCGAGGTAGCGACATGACGTTTTGAGAATTATGTTTGTTCAAAATTGGACCTTCACGTCAGTTCATGATGTCATTAATATTCTCCATGCGTCATTATGGCGCACGATTTCTAGATATTGTATCGTTTCCCATGCCCCTTTCATTTTCTATCTGGTGGCTCTAGGTTTTCCTGCTACAGCGTTCACAGGTCTCGGAGTCACCTTCATTTGTACTTATTTTCATTTGTTCCTTTTGTTTCGGAACAGTGATGTATTTATTTTGTATAACCACTCTTAAAAAGGCTTGTGACTTGTATCACTGATTTTGAAAATTGTAATTTTGTTTAGAGAAAATTAATTTAAAGTTAGTAAATTTCAATGTTATTTTAGATAATATTAAGCTTACCAAGTTTAAAGACTAAGTGGCATCATAACTTTTTCGGAGAAATTTTTGGATTGTAACACTTCCATTTCCTAAAGTCGTCTTTGTTTATAATTTAAAGTTACATTTTTGCAATTCACTTTGCTTAAATGACGCTTCAGTGTAGGCGCTAAAGAATTAAGGCATGCGCCTCATCACAACTCTAGTTTTAAGAGGGCAGTGCTAGCCGATAAATATACATGGTTGATATGCTGATCAATTAGTACCATTGGTTCCATCATGACAGACACTTGTGATATCAACACATAATCAATGTCATCTATATATATATGTGGTACTAAAAGCACAAATATTTTTAGCGGAATATCGTTCATCTTTTTTATCCTTTAAAAATAAATTTTATATTAGACAAAAATCGTAATAAAATTATTTCGCTAATATTTAGGAATTTAAACTCAACTAAAATTTTGGTTGAAAATCTTTCCTTATTTGAATAATTTAATAAGTCCTAATATTTAGGACAAGGAGTAAACAATCTTTCATTCAAAATGGAAATTACACGTAATTTTAATAATTTCGTTTGTTTAGTAAAGGTAAAAAGAAAAGGAATTATTTTACATAAATACAACTCACACACCAGATTTGCAACATAATAGCCTAGATATTACTTTGTTAATCTATAGCCCAAAAAATAATAGGCTAATTCGTGAAAGACAGCTTATTTTGCTCCCTCGCAAATCTGTTGCCTCGCAAATCAACTACAACGCAACTCAAAAATCCCGAATAATACATGTTATCTGAAGGCAAGAAATTCAAACACTTCCAACAGGAAAAAAGAAAAATAAAAACTTCGTAAATAAATTGTAGAATCCCTCCAAACGAAAAAGAAGAAGAGAAGGAAGTGTCAAATTCATGTAGAAACCTCTTACATGCTAACAATGTATATACATCCTTATAAACAGAAAAACTATATATTTATACAATATTATACATAAATATACATATTTATACACAATTATACAACATTGTATAACTTGTAGAAACATGTATAATAGTGTATAAGAGGTGTCTATATACCATATACACAATTATATACTATTATACAATGTCGATACAACCTGCTACATAGTTATGATTTTCCGGAACTTCAAACTTCAAAATCTTCCAAAATTACCAGAACTTCAAACTTCAAATCCTCCAAAATTAGTGGTTGTTTGTTGGTGCAAATCCTTCAAAATCAAGTTTGAGATCTATTTGGGTTAGATGATGAATTCTGTATATCCATATACACAACTGTTTGACTTTTCCAACCATTAAATCCAATTCCAAAACTAGTTCCAACATCAGCAAAAACCTTCAAACTTTTGTTCTTTAATTCATCTCTTACTTTTGCAATATTTTTGCTGTATAACAATTCAAACAATAGGGAGTTTTGGATCAAACAAGAGATATAGAATGGCACCAACAACAATAAATAAGAGGATTAAGAAAATTAAGATGATGAATTAGTAACAACAACAACAACAACAACAACAGAAACTCCTTCCACGCGAATTATTTTTCTAGGTAGAATGGTGATTGTGGCGGCCTTTGATTGGGTAGAGGATATGGGTTAGAGCATTACTGGAATTAGGGATTGAGAGAGAGAGAGAGAGAGAGAGAGAGAGAGAGAGAGAGAGAGAGAGAGAGAGAGAGAGAGAGAGAGAGAGAGAGAGAGAGAGAGAGAGAGAGAGAGAGAGAGAGAGAGAGAGAGAGAGAGAGAGAGGGAATGGAGAAAGAAGAAAATAATAAAACCCTAAAAGTATGTCTTTAATAGAGGGCTAAAGGCTGAAAAGTTTATTTCAAGTTATGTACAATATGAGCTATACAGGGTAAGAGCTTCAAATGTGGGCCATTTTTTGTTAGGCTATTATGCCAAGTGACGTGGACTGTAATTTTCTCAGAAGAAAAGAATATTTGCAAGATAGTTCACCCCGTCCATTATCTTCAAATAGGAAAGTGCTACCGGTAATGCTTAGAATAATTTGTAACTTTAAAGGAGTTTATATATATATAATATGACAAAATTCACTATTGAAAAATTGAAAACAAGGGTTATCACTATCAAGAATAATACGTGCAGGAGGACGGGTAATATGTCTGGGTCGGGAAGCCGGCGGAAGAGTAGTAGGTTGGCGACTACTTTCACTAGTTTTAGATTTTTTCTTACCACCAAATATTTTTTTCCAAAGAAGATGACATATTAATTACAATTATGCAAACTAAAACACACAAAAATATATTCTTAAAATTTAAGAGTTGGAGCGAGTTTGCCGAATTGCCAAACAACTTCTTAAAAATTAAAAATCGTTGAAGACTTGAATACTTCAATTTACCAACTTCACAATTTTTTACGAAATTGCAATAATAAAATAAGCAGTTATAGAAGAGAATTAGATATAAATTGAGAGAGATTGATGAATTTGTGAGTAAAAATGAAAGAATGAAGAGATATTTATAGTTAAGAATTTTAAAAAAGTGTAATTATATAAAGTTTGGGGTTAAAATAAAGTTTGTGAGCCAAATAACTATTTTTTAAAGTCCCAAACGACTCTTTTTTGATGACCAATGGCTAGATTTTAAAATCTGACCGTTGGTCATTTTTAAAAAAAATTTTTTAAATTTTAAATTATAGCAGTTGAGGGCCGTTAGGCCTGGTTGAGCTGGCCCATGCCCATCTGTTGTCCCGAGCTTAGCTGTCCCGGGCTCGTGGGCTAAATGTGCCCGCTACGAGCTTTGAGTACCATTTGGGACCGACCCACTAAAACCGACCCGCGTTTGGCCAGCGGTCTTTGCCCATAGTGCACCTTACTTTTAAGTACTTTTTATATTGCAAAATACCACACAAACTAAAAAAATTCTTAAAATTCAATAAGTACTTAAAATAAGCCAATTTAAACAACTTCTAAATTGCAATTTCCTCATTTACAAAGTACCTGAAAGAGAGAAAAAAATGGCTGGTTATTTCCCCGCATTTGAATTTCCCGCGCAAAACAGACCAACATAGTAAAAGTTTTCATTTTCATCACTACCATTAACTTCCGACGCACGCATATGACACCGCCATGACCTCCGCCGCAGCCAAAAATCCCTCCGCCGTCCGACACCATCAACCGCCACCACCACCATCATTGACCGACGTAGACATAGTTCAATTAGCTCAACTATATCAGCCACAATCCTCCACTCCACTACCCCAATTTCTCCTCTCCGTCGACTCTCACCAAACCCTCATATCCTATCTCCACTCACGCGCCTCTTCTCCAAACCCTTCACTCGCCGTCTCCGAATACCTCTCAGCTCTCCTCTCCCTTACGCAACTCCATTCTTCACTTTCCCCACTCGTCCCTCTTCTTCTTTCTTCCTATATTTCCCTTTTCACTTCCCACAAAATCCCCCACGATAAATCCTCTCTCTCCATTTTCCAACTTTTCGTGTCCCATATAGAAACAGTCCAACTCCATGATCTAACGACAATAGTCGATTTGATTATATCTTATTTACCTCAGATTATTGATTCTGAGGATACTCATGTACTAACTATACTTGCTAAATGTATTGAGCTGATTAGGTTTTCAAATGATGTTGATAAGCCTTTGGAATATGTCGATAAGGTGTTTGATAAAATTCTTAGCTGTGATTGGAGTAAGGTTTTGTTGTTAAAATTGGTAGAAATTGTTAAGGGTTTGAATTTCATTGGGAAGGGGAAGAGGAGGGAATTTTTGGAGCGGGTGTTTAGTGGAATGAGGAATGTGGACTTGCAGGATTTGCCCGGGTTGGTGTATCAATTGTTGGTATTGGGATCAAAGGGTTTTGGTAAGAAGGAAGTCGTCGAAGGGATTGTGATGTATTTTGGTGGGGTGAAGTCAGGTGGTTCAATAATGAGACAAGTTGAAGGGACTGTGTTGCTTCATGTGAATTTTGCTGTCAAGCAGGATCCTTCTTTAGGACAAGAGGTGTTAGGGTTAGTGAGGTCTGATTATCGGGTGTTTAATCATTTTACTGTTGCAATATTGTTGTCGGTTGCTAGAGTTAAGAGGCTCACTAACAGCTCCATTGCGGTTCTGAAAACATCACTTTTTGCTGCTTATAAAGACTTGAAATTTGCCAGGTACTTTTTGCATTAGTTCTGATGACTACGGTAGAAGTAATACCGTTTTTCCAATTTATGATATTAGTTACTATATAAACAACTTTTTTTACAGTAGTTTTTTCAAACACGTAAATATTTGTAATTAACATGTGATATAATCTAAATATGTTCATATAATTTAGGAAAATTATGGAATCAATGTCCAACTTGAGACCAGAAATTATATAGTTTTACCACGTACTTCGTACTATGTTATTCTATCGGATGAGGGATTATTTGTCCGTACAAGTTTAACCCTGACTAGGATCAATCCCTAGAATGTACAGGAAGCTATTCCATTAAAGTGTGAATTGTTGCTAAACTTAAAGACTTTTCCCATGGTCATTGATATCATATTTGCTAAAACGAGTGATACTCCTAACGCCATCATTAATTTTCTAAACTGTTGTTGATACTACTGCCGTGTTCCAAGTAATTGTTAGGATTGGAACTCGGGTAGTGCGGAATTTAGCCAAACACCGGTGTAATAACAATAACAAAGATAATGGAAGTTGATAACAATGACAATTAAAGCATATAAAAAAGACACAAATTTCGGTCGTGATGGCGCCCAACACATTGCTAGGCAAGCCCGACCATCTTATCCAATTAAACCGGCCAAGTATAATTAATACTGATTAATCGGCGTGATTAGCCTGTTTTCATAACAAATCAAGAAGTGTAGAACTGAAATACAAGAACACAGCCCCAACCAAATCGTGGTGTCACAAGTCCGAGCCTCTACAAATGAGATCTACTACAAAATCAAGTCTAACCAGAATGGAGACAACAAAATGATAAAAAGAAAGAGGTCAGGTACTGCGGACGCTGGCAGCTACCTCGAAGTCTCCACATAATGGGGATAATAAAGCAGTTGCGATAGCTCAACTGCCCTCCTGAACCTGTATATCTGCACAAAAAGTGCAGGGGAGTGGGGTGAGTATATTTCAACTCAGTGAGTAACAATAATAAACAATAACTGAAAATAAGAACTCCTGTACTATCACTAAACAGTTCTAAGGCAACCCCCACAAGTTAATCATCACTATAATGAGTACTCTGATCTCCAGTCCACATCTATCTCATCTAGGTCCCACACTGACCACATCCTCGCTCGTACCACTACGGTATACAGCCATCTCAATATATGGAGACATATACATCCGTCTATAACATATAAATATTTCAGTATATATATGAATATGAATAAGTATAATGCTGCGGCGCGCTTATGAATAAGTATAATGCTGTGGCGTGCAGCCCGCTCCAATACATATACCGCTGTGGCGCGCAGCCCGCTCCATTTAACGTCGACATCGCTCACTGGGGGTGTATACGTACTTCGGAGGGGCTCCCTAGGCCCAAGCACTATGATGCTGCGGCGTGCAGCCCGATCCACACATGTATTACTTCGGCGTGCAGCCCGATCCAATATATATATGTATATATATTTATACTGTTGCGGCGCGCAGCCCGATCCCATAATATACACCAGTGCTCACCGAGAATGTGTGCAAACTCAGACTCCGAAGGGGCTCCTATAGCCCTAGCACAAAAATACTGCGGCGTGCAGTCCGTCCCACATGTATATTACATGTATATCACATGTATATTATTGCGGCGTGCAGTCCGATCCAATATATATACTGCTGCGGCGTGCAGCCCGATCCAATATAGGTATATATATAATACCTCATAATGGGTCCTCGACCCTATCCCATGTATATTACTGCGGCATGCAGTCCGATCCAATATATATACTGCTGCGGCGTGCAGCCCGATCCAATATAGGTATATATATATAATACCTCATAATGGGTCCTCGACCGTATCCCAGTCAATATGTGCTTGGCCTCTCAGGCCCAATAGAATATATCACAGTGGGTCCTAGACCCTGTCTCAATCAATATAGACTTGGCCTTTCAGGCCCACTCAACTTGAACGGGGAATTCCACTCAAGATAATTTCTCTCAATGTACACATCTAGTACGGGCTCATATTATACTATACAGCTAGAGCTATGGCTGAGTGTATGCTTCCAACACAATATAAGGGTCACCTAGCTCTATAGGTTCCCTAATGCTCTACAGATCGGCACAAGGCCCCAAACATGGCTATCAGCCCAATTGCACAGTTATAAACTTATTATCAGTCATAACACACAATATACTATTAGTCGGGAAGGACTAAGTCCGAACCCCCAATCACAATGTCACCACGCCCGTCATAAAACGCGTGTCTTATCTCAATATAGCACTGTGAAGTGCTAGTACGGGGTTTCAAACCCTCAGTACATTATTTACTACTACCACTCACCTCGAACCGGTAGAAGCTTCATGCTCGCGACGCCTTAGCTCCTCGGACCGGCATCCACGCACGTCAAACTAGCCAAAATCAGTACAAATATATCAAAATAGGCTAATGGAACATAACCCAATCGAAAGAACTCGAAAAATATCAAAAATCACGAAATTGACAAAACCCGAGCCCCGGGCCCACATCTCGAAAAATTCTGAAATTCACATTTTCGGAATCCTCATCTCGCCACGAGTCCGTACATACCAAGAACTCCCAATTCGGACCACAAATGGTCCTTCAAATCCTAAATTTAAGGTTTTTGCTCCAAGCCCTATTTTCTTGATTTTTAGCTATAGATTCATGAATTCCATGGATGATTCTTGTATAAAAACATGTATTTAACTCATAAAACTTACCTCCAATGATTCCTGTCACACCTCCCTTTTTACCCGTCCAAAAGCTCTCAAGAACGGCCAAAAATGGTGGAAAAATGGGTTGTTTTCGCGACTGAAATGTTTTTAACATTCTGTCCGGTACTGTAGCTAACACTATGCGATCGCATCGGAGCATTGCGATCGCATAGAACAAACTCTCCGGGCACTGTAGCTAACACTATGCGATTGCATAGAACAAAATCCTGGGTACTGTAGCTAATACTATGCGATCGCATCAGAGCATTGCGATCGCATAGAACAAACTCTCCGGGCACTGTAGCTAACACTATGCGATTGCATAGAACAAAATTTCTCTGCAACACTATGCGATCGCATCGCAGCATTGCGATCGCATAGAACAAACTCTCGGGGCACCGTAGCTAACACTATGCGATCGCATCAGGGCATTGCTATCGCATAGAACAAAATTTCTCTGCAATTTTTCTGCTGCATTTTTCAACTCAAAAATTCCCGTTAGCCATCCGAAATCACCCCGAGGCCCCCGGGACCTCAATCAAAGCCACAAGTATATCACATTACCTCATTCAAACTTTCTCATAACATAAAAACACCATCCTAAACATCAAAATCACCAATTACACACTAATTCAAGCCTAAGTTTCTTAAAACTTTCCGAATTACGCATTCAATCAAAAACCCGACCAAACGATGTCCGAATGACCTGAAATTTTGCAGGCACATCCAAAATCACCTAACGAAGCTACTGCAACTGTCGGAATTCCATTCCGACCCCCGGATCAAAATCTCACCTACCGTTCGGATTTCGCCAAAATTCAACCTTAGCCAATTCAAGCCTATTTCTGCACCGGGCCTCCAAATTCAATTCCGATTGCTCCCCTAAGTCACAAATCACCTTCCGGAACTAACCGAATCATCAGAAATCCGATTCCGAGCCCTCTAACCAAATAGTCAACTCCGGGTTGACTTTCCTTATTCAAGTCTCCTTCAAAAAGGCTATATGCCTCATTTTCAATCCAATTCACTCCTAACTCACCCGATAGACTTTAACACTGATACAAAAGCATAAAACATACAATTTCAACATAACAGGGTGGTAATTCCCGTAACGACGGGCCGGGTCGTTACATTCTCCCCAACTTAAACAATCGCTCGTCCTCGAGCGTACCAGAGTGGTACTAGAAGCAACTCAATAACTGAATGACCTTACCCAGCATATATTCGGCGATCATACGTCGTCCTATCTCACATAAGTCCGAAAACACCATATAGTCAAAATTTCACAGGACCATCCGAACCATAAATCACATTGCACTTTCCGAAATCATATCCCAATTGCTAATCCCATGTCTATATTCACGATACACTAGAATCCACTGCAATAACCCACACTCACCACTCCGGGTGAGATCATATGATGTATCAAACAACCCAATCGCTCGAGACAATAGTCTCTAATCACAATAATTTCCCACGATAACCAAATACCAACTGAAAAATCTTTTTCATTAGATAGAGTCTTATTCCAACACCTTCATATCCCGCCAACGGCAACCGCACACGCGATATATCGAACCCATCTCTCAGGTCAACCATTCATGAATCCATTTCCCTTTTAATTGATACTACAACAAAATTTGGAGCCAAATCTCGGTATTGCCTTTCTAACTAGCTCAAATCACATATACTCACACTCATTATTGGCTTCGACGATCATTTTGATTATAACACACCGCACTGGTGATATGACACCTCAGCACCGGCCTAAGCCACGATGAGCACAACATGAGCTCCAATAGAAACATCTAAACATACTCAAATTATGACAACTGACTCCAACAACAGGGCTGTAATTCAATTCCTTTGTACCATCATAATATATAACTGAGATCCCATCTCACATCATAGGAATGGAGTGCACGACTCATTCTTGAAAGGTCATCACATCATGTGGCCTTGCCACGATTCGTGATTCTACCCTAACATTATTACTCATGAAACACCTCAAGCCACTAAGCTCTAAACGGTTAGCCACGCACAGATCTAGGTCTTGAACCCAAGCAATCAACCTCACTCGTGGTGATACGATAGATATATGCTATCAAATCCTGAAAAGACACAACCGATGTGCTATTCCCCGAGCGAAACCAATACCGACTATTCCTCGGAAGCTAGGAACTATTGTATACAAGGTAAGATATAGGAAACTATATTTTCCACATCACACTGTTGCGGCGCGCAACCCGTTCCAATAGCATACCCGTGGCGGCGTGCCACCCGATCCAGATACCATACATGTGGCGGCGTGCCACCCGATCCAGATACTATACATGTGGCGGCGTGCCACCCGATCCATGCATAAATCTAGCAAAAGGGAATGCACATCGACTCAAGTTACTCATTGCAACAAACATGTATATATAGCCTCGAGCTCGGTCACATGAAACTCATCCGACAAAGTCCCTCAATACCGGAACCGAATCAATGGTAGATACCTCTACACTGACATCCGCCACGAAGGCCCAACTTACAAAGCAATACCTACCAGCCGTCCGCTGGCCCTAGGGTACATCTACCCTGCTGGAGCACGATCTGATGCGCTCTGCCACGCAGTTGTGACATTTCTCTGATATAGTCCATATCACATTAGTCTAGACAACCTGACTTATGACAACCAGCCTGCAATCATATATCATTATTCAAATTCGTCATATCAAGTGACGAGATAGCCACTAGGGCTTCCAATTTCCGATAACCGCTACACTGTGCTGATACACACGATATACCACCGCTGCGTAGCCGGGTTACGAGAACTTCTAGTCTCCAACACATACATAACACAGGAATCACTATGCCCGATTCCGTACTTCACCGTGCGATTACATAACGCACCTCAAGCGTCCATTCATACCACGAAAGCTATTCATAAATTTCACTATGTCATCAAGGACTCAGTTATTACAGTCGATCCAACAGGAGTATACCACCATACCGCTAGATATTATCAGTTTATTTTACCTGGCCCTTTTGACCATAGACTCTGCCGAAATACTAGTATAGTAGTACCATTCTCCTAAATCACCAGGAAGATTGATTCTCAGATTATCTGCAGCTGCCCACGCTGCTTGAGGATTTTAATGACTCCTCATATAATATTAATTGATCTCAAAACCTTGAACATGCCGTTATCAACTTTCCATAATACATCGCATATACCATACCATAATAAGACAACAGGGAAAATTCATATCCCTTTCCCTACGCCTCAAACATCAGCGCACTCAACTAGTCAAGGACTTTCATGATCCCATATAGAGAAAACTCATTACACATTCCAAGCCTTGCATACCAACAGGAAATACACTCATTTTTCAAACCACATTAAAACACATCATAAACTCTTTCTCCCAATCACATTGCATAATTTAAACTGCCAGGACCGAGTCCTTATACACATATTATACCCATATCGGGTTACACGACTGCCAACACTCAAAAGCTTTATTGCACAATATCTACAAGACTCATTACTTCAACCACATACCAGGAATTAGTCGTATTCTTTATCATACCGCTTCGGTTTATTAACAAGTTGTTCCATTTATCCAGCTGTGAGCACATGATTTTTGCACTTCATATTCTCCTTTACTGAAGGACCACAATACATCAACTTATGTTACCACACGAGATTCATACACAAGACCACACGGTCTAAGGCACATAGGCCATAGAATACTCTCTCAATATTTCCAGAAGGATCACATCCTACAATACTTTATTTTGAAGAACTTCCTGCGATTTGAATTCGTTATCATTACCTTCCAATACGGATTACATAGAATCCCATCATTCACATAATATAACACAAGTACCGATCTCTTCTAACGAAACCATCATCTTTAGCCACATGCACAATCTTAAGGCACCTGACTGTTACAAGCAAAATCTGAACACTACAAAACCATTCTCGGGCATCATTCACCCTTATTCAGCTGTAATTCAACTGTCCTATTGAGTAGAACCACTCGTTTTTTGTTAGAACTCTGACATCGCAGAACATGATTACTTACAGGTACAATTCGCTATCTTTCCTTTCTATACACCGAACATTCTCTACCAAAAGTAGTTCAAAACATCCTAGTATTTCTTCAAATCTACGAAGCACCATAAGCCTTTATCAAAATTTCCCAACATACCTAGAGACAGAGCCAACACAGCACACGACAGTGCAATCAGATAATCAATAACAACCTCCCCAACTTAGCTCGAAGTCATTCATCAAAGCACTTTCAACCACTCATATCATTATTACTCAAATGATGCCACAAAGTTCTAGTTAGATTAAACTCAATCATTTACAAGCTTCGGTGGAGATTCAAATCATCATAAATATTAACCCTTTTGCAATTCTTGCATTCATTCACACACAACAGTTACGCCCCCTCTTTAGGTGGCAAAATCTTTTCTAAGTCCCGGATTTTCCAAAAATTTCGGCAGAGTTTCCTTTGTAAATTGGCCTATCCACCTGCCAGAGAATCACCAAACCATTCTAACAATACATCCACAACTCAACAAAACATCACAATGTATTTCAACAACATTAAATCTCAATACTATACGAATCATATTATCACAATTATACCTGAGCATGTACTGCACCTGCTCGAATCATAACATATATCAAATACCTTTCAATTACACATGAGAGTCAATCCACTTACCTCGCCTCAATTTAGCATCTCAGTACAATACCTTCCACCAGGATACACATAGCATAATCACTTTAGTCTTCCTGAGTTTGAACTCGTTCCGCTACACATAAGGCACTTTACCTTCCAATTAAGAGGCGATGAAAATATTTCTCGCGCCCATAGCTAGGGCTATATATCAAATCACAATAAAGACCAATACCGATCGTATGCACTTCATAATACCGGCTCGCGAAATTAGTACCTCGGTGCTCAAGCCATAGACAAAGATCCGGCCTCAAGTCCTCCCGATTGGCCCAACATGAACTCACAGAGATTATATCTCGCCCCTCGATCGGGGAATCACCAGCCATCAAGGCAAATTTATCACTAAGCACTCGAGTGTGCTTACAGACATGTGGAAGGAATTTCAAAAATTATATCTCAAGCTGAATCAAGTACGCACGATAAGAATTCCAAGAAGTGTGAAGTGTTTCCTAAAGGTTCGCAGCCTCCCGAGGATAAGTACAGGCGTCCCCGTACCGATCCACAAGACTCTACTAACCGGCTCATGACTCGCGAGACCTGTTAACCTATGCTCTGATACCAACTTGTCACGACCCCAAACCCCGGTCGTGATGGCGCCCAACACATTGCTAGACAAGCCCGACCATCTTATCCAATTAAACCAGCCAAGTATAATTAATACTGATTAATCGGCGTGATTAGCCTGTTTTCATAACAAATCAAGAAGTGTAGAACTGAAATACAAGAACACAGTCCCAACCAAATCGTGGCGTCACAAGTCTGAGCCTCTACAAATGAGATCTACTACAAAATCAAGTCTAACCATAATGGAGACAACAAAATGATAAAAAGAAAGAGGTCAGGTACTGCGGACGTTGGCAGCTACCTCGAAGTCTCCACAGAATGGGGATAATACAGCAGTTGCGATAGCTCAACTGCCCTCCTGCAACCTGTATATCTGCACAAAAAGTGCAGGGGAGTGGGGTGAGTATATTTCAACTCAGTGAGTAACAATAATAAATAATAACTGAAAATAAGAACTCCTGTACTATCACTAAACAGTTCTAAGGCAACCCCCACAAGTTAATCATCACTATAATGAGTACTCTGATCTCCAGTCCACATCTATCTCATCTAGGTCCCACACCGACCACATCCTCGCTCGTACCACTACGGTATACAACCATCTCAATATATGGAGACATATACATCTGTCCATAACATATAAATATTTAAGTATATATATGAATATGAATAAGTAAAATGCGCGGCGTGCCCGCTCCAATACATATACACCTGCGGCGTGCGACCCGCTCCAATACATATACCGCCGCGCCGCGCTGCCCGCTCCATTTAACGTCGACGGCGCTCACCGGGGTGTATACGTACTTCGGAGGGCTCCTGGGCCCAGCGCGCTACGGTGCGCGGCGTGCGACTGTGTCCACCATATATCACCGCGGCGTGCGGTCCGATCCAATATATATATATATATATATATATACATATATAATTATACTGCTGCGGCGTGCAGCCCGATCCCATAATATACCGGCGCTCACTGGAATGTGTGCAGACTCAGACTCCGAAGGGGCTCCTACAGCCCAAGCGCAATAATACTGCGGCGTGCAATCCGTCCCACATGTATATTACATGTATATCACATGTATATTACTGCGGCGTGCAGTACGATCCAACATATATACTGCTGCGGCGTGCAGCCCGATCCAATGTAGGTATATATATACTACCTCATAATGGGTCCTCGACCCTATCCCGGTCAATATATACTTGGCCTCTCAGGCCCAATATAATATATCACAGTGGGTCCTTGACCCTGTCTCAGTCAATATAGACTTGGCCTTTCAGGCCCAATATAACATCTCATAGTGGGTCTTTGACCCTGTCTCAGTCAATATAGACTTGGCCTTTCAGGCCCAATATAACATCTCATAGTGGGTCTTTGACCCTATCTCATCTCAATCGGTATAGACTTGGCCTTTCAGGCCCGCTCATTCCACCCTAGATAATCTCTCTCAATGTACACATCTAGTACGGGCTCATATTATACTATACAACTAGAGCTATGGCTGAGTGTATGCTTCCAACACAATATAAGGGTCACCTAGCTCTATAGGTTCCCTAATGCTCTACAGATCGGCACAAGGCCCCAAACATGGCTATCAGCCCAATTGCACAGTTATAAACTTATTATCAGTCATAACACACAATATACTATTAGTCGGGAAGGACTAAGTCCGAACCCCCAATCACAATGTCACCACGCCCGTCATAAAACGCGTGTCTTATCTCAATATAGCACTGTGAAGTGCTAGTACGGGGTTTCAAACCCTCAGTACATTATTTACTACTACCACTCACCTCGAACCGGTAGAAGCTTCATGCTCGCGACGCCTTAGCTCCTCGGACCGGCATCCACGCACGTCAAACTAGCCAAAATCAGTACAAATATATCAAAATAGGCTAATGGAACATAACCCAATCGAAAGAACTCGAAAAATATCAAAAATCACGAAATTGACAAAACCCGAGCCCCGGGCCCACATCTCGAAAAATTCTGAAATTCACATTTTCGGAATCCTCATCTCGCCACGAGTCCGTACATACCAAGAACTCCCAATTCGGACCACAAATGGTCCTTCAAATCCTAAATTTAAGGTTTTTGCTCCAAGCCCTATTTTCTTGATTTTTAGCTATAGATTCATGAATTCCATGGATGATTCTTGTATAAAAACATGTATTTAACTCATAAAACTTACCTCCAATGATTCCCCGTCGAAATCCCTTCAATTCCCGTCCAAAAGCTCTCAAAAACGGCCAAAAATGGTGGAAAAATGGGTTGTTTTCGCGACTGAAATGTTTTTAACATTCTGTCCGGTACTGTAGCTAACACTATGCGATCGCATCAGAGCATTGCGATCGCATAGAACAAACTCTCCGGGCACTGTAGCTAACACTATGCGATTGCATAGAACAAAATCTCCGGGTACTGTAGCTAACACTATGCGATCGCATCAGAGCATTGCGATCGCATAGAACAAACTCTCCGGGCACTGTAGCTAACACTATGCGATTGCATAGAACAAAATCCTGGGTACTGTAGCTAACACTATGCGATCGCATCAGAGCATTGCGATCGCATAGAACAAACTCTCCGGGCACTGTAGCTAACACTATGCGATCGCATCAGAGCATTGCGATCGCATAGAACAAAATTTCTCTCCAATTTTTCTGCTGCATTTTTCAACTCAAAAATTCCCGTTAGCCATCCGAAATCACCCCGAGGCCCCCGGGACCTCAATCAAAGCCACCAGTATATCACATTACCTCATTCAAACTTTCTCATAACATAAAAACACCATCCTAAACATCAAAATCACCAATTACACACTAATTCAAGCCTAAGTTTCTTAAAACTTTCCGAATTACGCATTCAATCAAAAACCCGACCAAACGATGTCCGAATGACCTGAAATTTTGCAGGCACATCCAAAATCACCTAACGAAGCTACTGCCACTACTGTCGGAATTCCATTCCGACCCCCGGATCAAAATCTCACCTACCGTTCGGATTTCGCCAAAATTCAACCTTAGCCAATTCAAGCCTATTTCGACACCGGGCCTCCAAATTCAATTCCGATCGCTCCCCTAAGTCACAAATCACCTTCCGGAACTAACCGAATCATCGGAATCCGATTCCAACGCCATCATTAATTTTCTAAACTGTTGTTGATACTACTGCCGTGTTCCAAGTAATTGTTAGGATTGGAACTCGGGTAGTGCGGAATTTAGCCAAACACCGGTGTAATAACAATAACAAAGATAATGGAAGTTGATAACAATGACAATTAAAGCATATAAAAAAGACACAAATTTAACGTGGTTCGGTCAAAGTGACCTACGTCCACAAGCGGAGAGGAGTAATTTCACTATACCAACAAGAGTACAAAAGAGAGTACAAAATTAGAGTAAACACTCTAATTAATCCCAAATACCCCAAGAGAATAACCTCACAAGATTACTCCAAAGAAAGGGTTCACACAAGTGCTTCCCAACACTTAACTCTCATACAAAACATTCTTAATAAAAGGAAGAAAGGAAGAAACAAGAAATGAAGACTCAAGTCTTGTTGGTGTGTAGTTGGTGTGTCTAAAATAAACTAATAACCTTCCCTTTTATAGGCAAAAAAGTCTTGGCCTCTTAGGTGTAAAAGAAGAGATACAACTTGTACAAATAATGTCCACCACAAAATGCAATATTCTTTGGGTCCCAAAGAATATTGCCAACAAAGTCTACTTTGCAAGCATGCTTATGTGAGATGGAATCCATTAGTCAAACTATTGGCCATAATTACAAATCTCCACCCTGGCCTAATTTTGGTTGATGTAGTAAATTTGCTTCACCTTCTCTGCAAAAGCCCCAACGGGCATATGTCAAAATTTAATACCATCAAAATCAGACAAGTCGTCTGATACCGAAAATGTATTAAGGCGTGTAACAGTGGATCCCAATAAAGTATACAATGAATCAGATCTGTGTGCTTTCATGATGAGCACCATGAGAAACTTTTAAAACTCCACATTCGCTTGTGTCCATGCACCCAAGAGATTCTAGAGTGCCCAAATAGATGAAATTTAGTAAGGAACATGTCTAACATCAGTGAGAATTCTCACCACACCATCGTGCATTTTGATTCTGATTGTACTTTTCCCAATAACTTTGCAGGCACCATTGTTGCCCATCAATACAACTCCACCTCTAATAGATTCATACTCCCTCCGTTTCAATTTATGTGAACCTATTTCCTTTTTAGTCCGTGCCAAAAAGAATGATCTCTTTCCTTATTTGGAAACAATTTACCTTTATGCAATGATTTATAACCACACAAAATAAAGGTGCCTCATTTTACACCACAAGATCAAAAGTCTTATCTCTTTTCTTAAACTTCGTGCCCAGTCAAATGGGTTCACATAAATTGAAACGGAGGGAGTAGGTGTTTATGGAAGTACAACGACGAGGACAACCCGAATCTAAAGTTCACTCATTGTTTAGATTTGAAACTATTATTAGTTGCTAAAAAATAGTTCCCTCAATCTCATCAGCAGCTACACTTGCTTCAGCAATGTCAGTATTTTTGTGCTCGTTTTTCCTTTCCTTATTTTTCAACTTATAGTATTCGGAGATAATATGACCTTTTTTATGACAATAGCGACACTCTAAATTATTGTATCTTGATTTAGAGTCGGATTTGTCCCTAACAAACAAGCCAACTTCTTCTTGAGTTCTACTAGTTTCCCCAGTAATATTACTATCTATCTGTTCTTTTGATTTTAAGATAGATTTAATATCCTTATAAGAGATATTATCCTTTGCACAAAGCATAATATCTCTTATATGCTTAAAAGATGGGGGTAGAGAACAAAACAGTAACACGGCTTGATCCTCATCTTTAATTTCATCATCTATATTACTTAAATCCATAAGAATGAGATCAAAGGTATCGAGATGAGAGAGAATAGAAGTACCTTCACCCATACGAATTGTATAAAGCTTTTGCTTTAGGTAAAGTCTATTTTTCACCGTCCTCGTCATATATAAAGTTTTTAATTTTTTCCACATGCCTTTGCCTATGGTTTCTACAGAAACTTCACGTAAAACCTCATTTGAGAGATTTAAGATGATACTCGATTTTACCTTTTTGTCTATGATGGCAAACTCCTCATCCGTCATTTTATCTGGCTTTTTCTCCTTTCCTTGCAATGCCAAGTCTAATCCATCCTGAATTAGGATAGCTTCCATCTTTAATTGCCACATTCCGAAGTTTGCACTTCGGTCAAATTTCTCAACGTCTTTGTTAGAGTCATTTTGACTACTGAAATAAAACCCGGTTAGATCTGGCTCTGATACCAATTTGTTAGGATCGGAACCGGGGTAGTACGGAATTTAGCCAAACAACGGTGTAATGACAATAACAAAGACAATGGAAGTTGATAACAACGGCATTAAAGCATATAAAGAATACACAAATTTAACGTGGTTCGGTCAAAGTAGCCTACGTCCACAAGCGGAGAGGAGTAATTTCACTATACCAATAAGAGTACAAAAGAGAATACAAAATTAGAGTAAACACTCTAATTAATCCCAAATACCTCAAAAGAATAACCTCACAAGATCACTCCAAAGAAAGGGTTCACACAAGTGCTTTCCAACACTTAACTCTCATACAAAACACTCTTAATAAAAGGAAGAAAGGAAGAAACAAGAAATGAAGATTCAAGTCTTGTTGGTGTGTCTAAAATGAACTAATAATCTTCCCTTTTGGAGGCAAAAAGGTCTTGGCCTCTTAGGTGTAAAAGAAGAGATACAACTTGTACAAATGATGTCCACCACAAAATGCAATATTCTTTGGGTCCCAAAGAATATTGCCAACAAAGTCTACTTTGCAAGCATGCTTATGTGAGATGGAATCCATTAGCCAAAATATTGGCCATAATTACGGTAATGTTGTTGCATTTCAGGAGCTGTAAATGGTTATCATCTGATTTGAAGGAACACTATTTGCGTACTGCCAGAAACATGGAGCAGGCTGTGCTAAGAGCTGTAAGATCCTTTGACTTTTTACCTCATGCATGTAAATACATAAGTATTCCTCTGCATGCCTTTGTGATTTGTGAAAGGAGATTGCTCGGAGGTTCTTCCACTCCACATTGAGCAATCATCTATACATTCCTGATCAGAATAAAATATGAGAAAGAAGACGGCATGATTTCTTTGGTATGCAAGAAAAATGATAAGACATAAGATACAGTTCATTGTTAGCTATAAACTTGGTAGCCTTTTTGCAAGAGTTGCCCAACATCTATTTCCTGGAGTTTATAGCTGCAAACAGAGTGTTCTGTAGATGATTGCCTGTGTCATTGCCTACATATTTCCTTTATAGTCCTCTCAGTAAGCCATGGGTTTATTATGTCTTTTTTCTTTATCAATAGGTTAGTGAGAGCAACTGCGGAAGAGAACACGTGGTGCCAAGTACCGTACAGCTTGGATTTGTGTTGCTTGAAGGAATTGAAGAAGGAACCAAAAATTATGAAAAGTCTGATGATATGATAGGTTCTGATGAGCTAGGTACTCAGGTTCTCAAGACTCTATTTGAGGTTCATGATATGGCAAGAAACGAGGTCAGTATGAAAGGTCTATGTTCATCCAAACTTGGCATTATTTTCCAAAAAGTCTCGTTCTTAATATTGTCAAATAGATCTTCTTGTAATAGATCTTCTTGTATCTGAATTCTAATGTACATGGACAGAATGCTGCAAGTCACGATTACTTACACTTGCTGATGTCTTGCAGATAATAGAGCAATGCAAACTACGTATCCTGTCTTTGAAGCCTGAACAGGGTTTTCCTGTAATAAGGTGATCGCAATTCTTAGTTAAGGATTTTGGTCCATGCTTTTTGTTACTGATTACCAATAATCAATTTATTTGTCCTTCATAGACTGCTTGGTTGTCTTATATGTACTTATCCATACCCAATGTTGGAGTACATTTCACATCTGAAGGAACTGTTGGATTATTTCATATTCATGAATGAAAAGGTCTCCTCTCATCTTGTTGCTGCCCTTTTGCCCCTAATCAGATCAAGCCGTGATCTTCAGGTACTCATTTATATCTTACTGTTTCTTCATATTGTCAACTATGTATTCAGATATTGAAAAACTTAAATAGTGTACTGGAACTTAAGGATATCACAGATGTACAATAGCAAAATAAAATATTCGTTTCTGCTGAGAAGATTCAGAATCAGTTAAGAAGCTTAATGAAGCTGTTTACTATCTTCTTTCAACGAACTATAGAATTGAACATGTCAACTTTGCTTCGTAATTCACTGAGTACTCTCTCTCTTCTCTTGCTGTGGAGAATAGTTAACTCCATATTCTTCATTGGAATCACCTCTTTTGAGGTTAAAATCTACTTCCTTTTCTATTTCTTTTTTGTTAATTATCCTATCTTGTAAATGGTGCAGGATTATACCATCTTGGTCTTGCGTAAGGCAATGTTTAGACGAGAAGACTCGATCCGTCTTGCTGCAACAAGTTCAATTGTCAATTTGATATTAGCTGAAAAACAGTCAACGAAAGATGGACCATTTTCGTGTCAAGACTCAAGCAGTCAAGCGAGTAGCAGCCAGCAAGCTGAAGTTTACCGTGCTCTTGGATCTAGTCTATTCCAGGAGCTAAATGGTTTGTTGCAGAGGTGCCTTTATCAGCAGGTAGCATTTACATATTTTTTCTCTCCTTGTGTTTTCTTTGTTTTCCCCCATGAACATCTTGAACAATGAACTTTCTACTTAAGGGATGAAAATAGTACTCATGGAAAAATGTTACTTTTTAGGCTAAGGTCAGAGAGATTCTATATCATGGACTTCTTAAGCTTGTTTTGGTGGATCCTTTAACTTCTGGGGCTGTTTTTGATTTTCTCTTCCCTCATTTCTTGCGATTTTACAGAGAGGTACAGATAGTTCTCTAACTGTTAGTCTGGCTTTCTTACGATATTACCTGTCTGAGATTTTGCCTTACCTCTTGATGCATGGTTGTTCGTTTCAGGATGCAGATGTTCTACTGGATGTTAACCAATGTACTAATTCAGAGAGTGGGAAAGTGTATATTCAAGAGCCACTAGACTGCCTTCTTTCCTGCATCTCCTGGATGCTTCTTCTTCAGCCACATGGGAAAACTGACCATCCTTCAGATTCATGGACTTGCTTTGGCTTCTCTCTGACACAAGAAAATGAGGTATTCTAGTTAAATAGGCAAGATATCCCCACTGATTCAAAGCTTGTTACCTACTATTTTGGCATTTGATAAAATTGCAGCAGCCTGGAAAAGCATGGTCCAAAGAGTCACTGTCCAATGCGTTATCAAACATTCGGAAATTCCTAAGAAATGCAGATACGGAAGGTGCGAGAGACTGTTGAGTTCAGGTTGAACAAAGTTCAACTTGAGGCCAGTTAATTTTTGCTATTCTTGACTTAAGCAGCTTATGTTGAACACCAAACAGTATTAGTTGAAACTCCACACCAAAATGAGTGTTATTGACTCCGATTGTGTTTCCTGCTATTGAGATACAGTTATTTCCAATTTCCTTGCACTGCAGAAAATTTGTTGTTAGTTGTTTAGCGAAGCTAATGATTGTTTGATAATGTTATTTGCATGTCAAATCAGGCTTACTTGGCAAAAGTCAGGATACAGGCTCTACTCCTTTAGAAGAGGAAAAACGGAGATGCTGTTCTTCAATTTTATTAGGAATTGTTGAGGTGATGATGAATGTAGTAGGGACTGAGTTTGGAAAAACAACTGATGTGAAAAAGTCGGAGTTGGAAAAGGAGCTGTTTGACTTCATTGGTATTTTTGAATCTCTGGACCAAAATATATGTAGACAGGGTGGTGGTTCAACTCAAAGAGGTTTTATATGGCCTACTGCAAGCAATACTGCAGAAAACCTGGAATTTAGTGGCAGTAAATTATGTCTGGAACGAATTCCTCTCTTAGCAACTTCAGTTATCTATCAGCTGTTGCAAAACACTATAGAATCATGGAGATATGATGGTTTTAACAACAATGTGGCCTCTAAAAAGCATAGCCAGTTATCATCTGGAAAGGCACCAACTCACTATTATAAAATTCTTTCGTTTACTCTTAACATTTGCCTCCGTCAGCTAAAAGCATCATCTGTTGTGCGACAGCAAGATCCTCTAAAAATGTTGATCTATGGGGAGATCAAGCAGTTGGGCTCCCCCTTGCTGAAAATTATTTGGTGGCTCCTCTCTGAACCAAAATCTATGACAGATAGTAGGAAAAAAGATGCTAAGAAAGATCTTGATGAAAGGAAGGAATATATCCATTTGGGACTTCTTTCCTTGAAAGAATTGCTGGCAGTAATCTCGCATGAGTCGGATTATTCTGTTGTGATAGATGACCTAGCTGCAGTTTCTGGTCCTGGGGATGAAGCGGGCAACGCTATGGACTGCGATATTGATACCGAAGGTGAAAAAGCTGATGAAATTCTTTACAAATATACAAGTGAAGAATTATTCATCAAAAACAGTATAAGGCCACTGATTTCTATGCTTCTTGCACATTCTTTCTTCCGCGAAGTTGAGGTAAATGCATACGATTGGTAATATTTGATTCTTGCTCAGGAGTTTCTGGGTGAGGTATAGCCTAGTTCTTTTTTACTTTTAATAGCATCTCTGTTATGTTTGCTGTCAGGTTCTTTGTGATATTATTATGTTAATTAGCAATAAACTGCCAGAGGAGCAAAAGAATCTTGTTGGTAATTGGGCTAAATGCATCTGCAAGACCAGTAAAGTATCAAATCCCAAGGCTGCTAAAAGTATTGTATCTATTGCTATATTGTTGACATCACCACCAAATGACTTAACTATTGCCGAAGACATGGCTGCAGAGCTTCTGAAAGTGGTGGGATCAGAATCAGAGAAAGTTGATTCACAAGTAACATTGGACGCGTATTCAATTATAAACAAATCAACCAGTGCTGCACTAGCTTCGCTAATACTGCACTTAGTTGAATCAGTTATTCTCGACACTGAATGGGTCATAAGGAAATTGAAGGTATATTCTGTTGCAAATACTAGAGCTGTTTTGGTTAATCAGAATGGTGAGAGAGATCCAGGATTGGCGCTTGAAGAAACTGTTTATTCAAGAGCAGAAGCTGCTGTAAAGGTGTTATCTTCTTTTGTGATGATGGACCTTAAGGGTGTGTTAAAAAGAATCTAGATATTCTTGTTATTAATTAATCTACTAATTTTTTATCATGTTCCAATCATTTAACACCAACACAAATAGCAGATCCTCAGGCAGAGCAGTTGGTGAAGTTAGCTGCAAGGTTTTACAAGAACTTAGCCCAAATGTCAAAGCTTCTAATTGCTTCCAAAGGTGTGAAACAACCTTTACCAAGCCTCAAGTATCAAAAGCTTGTGGAAGTAACTTGTAGCCAGCTAACAGCTCCCCTCTACAATTTTATGGTAGTGATGCAAAAGGTAAAGGCTTTGGAAACTCTTGTTTAAGCTAAAGCTTCACTTCTTTTGTTCAAATGGTTTTGTTTATTCTACCTGCTTGACTTGTAGAAACAACTGGAGAGCACGAAATCTAAAGCACTCGTCAATAAAATCAAAAGGGAGAACAGATGCATCCCCGACTTGATTTACCAAATAGAAGATTATGAGAAGTATCTTATACAAGTTAGCAAGGCTACAAAAATAAATTTGCTGAGGCATGCAAAACGAAGCACCTCCAGGGACTTCAAGATAATAGAGCCACAAAGCTTTTCTGCGGAGGAAGGTGCTGGAAGCCAAGATGCAGATGATAATGATGCAGCACGAGGTGAGAATGAAGAAGATCCTCGTGATCAAGAAGGAAATAGAGCAGAAGACGAATCAGTGGTTGGTGCTGAAGATGATGATGAAAGAAATGAAGTGGAACATGCATTAATGGCTGCATATGATAGTCCACCAGCAGTAGAGGCTTCTGAGTCTGAGGACGACGAGGCTGAAGCTGATCTTCCTAAGGCAAAGAGAGCAAAAATGACGAGGGTTGTTGAGGACTCAGATGAAGAAGCATAAAAGAGGCAGAAATGTCAAATTTTAAAGCTGCGAGCTGTGGTCTGGAAACTAGGATTCATGTAATATGAAGAAACGGTTTGAAGTTTTATACGTCTTTGAAAGATGGCAGCCAGCAGTCCAGTTTCTAACACCATTTTCTAGCAGCTTTTAGGAAACTTCCTTGTAATTGAGGTGAAGAAAATGTATTTGATTGTGTGTATCCGCATAGTTTTACTTTTGTGCATGAGAAATTTGAATTTTTATGCCAAAGGATCTGAAAGAAGACAATGAACAAATTGTATATTATTTGGATATATAGTGACCATGCAACTAACATATTCCCAAGGGAAGGTGTGATCCTTGAAGTGATAGTTATGTTTCGACAAGAATTATTGATTCTTAATGTGAACATTCTTTTGTCTGTTTTAAAATCGTTTTAAATTCCTATAAGAATTTGAAGTTGTATATTCTATGCTTGAGTCGTACACAGCTGATTGAATCAAATTTTGGATACTTCTCTTAAAATACATTTTATTCAGCAAACTCTGACATGCTGTATTTAATTTTTGAAAATGGAATCCTGATACGAAATGGAGAGAGAACGGGCAAAATTACTACTTGCTTCACCAGGGGAGATCTAACATGGTTTTTCAACCTTAAGTTATTTTTATATATCAAACTTACATTGTTCTCTTCGAATACAAAGAGCTGCTAAACATATGAAAAAGAAAAAGAACCAGGTGACCCCGTGGAAAGAAGTTTAAAAATGATGTTTTTTTTTCTTAACAGTAAAATGATGTATTCGTTAAACAAAAAAAGGATAACATTAATGCCGTTTATACAAGTAAATGGAAATCAATTTTGAATTCTCTAATAACTAAATAAGTGAAAATCATTCTTAATTTTCGGGACCAAATGGATGAAGTTTTCACAAATATCGTGAGTTTTAATTCTAAGAAGAAAGAAATTTATGGTTAAAACTCTTTAGTGAAACTTTTAAATTTGAATTAGTTGGTTCAACGACAATTCAAATATCATATAATATGATTATTTGAAGAAAAACAAAAGAAAAATGTTTGAAAAGAGAAAGGAAGTGGACGTCAATTGAGCAATTTGAGAGTAATAAGTTACTCAAATTCGTTCTCCCACATTCCTCTTTTCACCAACTTCTAACATTTTTCCCTGTCGCGTAAAACAAAATTAATACCACCTCCCAAAACCACACCAAAAGGAGAAAGGACAATCTCTTGGAAATCAGAAACACCACATACATCACTTACCCCAACCCCCACCCCCAGCTCTCTCTCTTTCCTCCCATCACCGGCCGCCGGAGAGGAGTTGTTCCTGCAGTTCCGGCGAAGGATTTTGAAGTCATGAGCGAAGACGCGAAAAGAACCGGAGGAGCTCCGGTGGCAAAGCCTACCTCTGATGATCGGAGAAGCTCCTCAGGTTCCGTTCCGCCTCCTATAGGCAAAAAGATCACCATCAAAAGTGCCGATATGAAACCTGATGTTCAAAAGGAGGCCGTCGACATTGCTATTGCTGTATTTATTCGATTACAAGCATTTATGCGTTTGATTATTTTCTTCTCGTATTCTACTCCGAATTTACTATTACAGTTCTATGAATTTATGCGCTTTTTTGTGCTTGTTTGTATTAGGCATTTGAGAAGTATAATGTAGAGAAAGATGTAGCTGAACAGATTAAAAAGGAGTTTGATAAGAAGTACGGTCCTACTTGGCATTGCATTGTCGGCAAAAACTTCGGTAAGGTTCGGAGCTTTTACATGATTTACTTAATGCAGCTTTTATAGAAGATATCAACATCCATTGTTACTAGAATTAGTTGATAGGAAAATAATATGGTATGACAACTGAAACTTAATTTGTAGTATTTCCGTGATCTGATGGGATGATATGCAATATATATCCCAAATGATGTGGATCTAGCACCTCACAAAGCCTTGTCTCGAGTTTCTCCGAAAATAATTACTTATGCATGTTCAATGATTTGTGGATGGATCGCAAGAGGCATCACTAGGCGAGTTCTAAGCCTATGCTGGTAGGGGGTAGCAGGTACCAGGCTAAAGTTTGAGCTGTCGCGCAAGCTGGCTAAAATATCCACCCTTATAAAACAAATTCATTTGTGTATGGATCTAATCTTCCTGTATTAGGTGATCTTTTCGAGGTCATTTTGAAAAGCTTGTCTAGCGAGTTAGAAGGGAGGGGGGTATTGTCTTCTCTTTGGTGTTGATCCTATCCAAAAAAGGTCATAATATCTGATAATATAAAAGTTTGTAAGTACGATGAGGTTTCAAGTTCAAATTTCAGCAGCAGAGGCAATAAATCATTAGGTGATTTTCTTCTCATCTGCTAAAAACTTGGTTGGGAGAGTTACCTGGTACCTATGTTGGTGGGAGATAGTAACTATCCAGTGGAATAGTTGATGTGCGTGCAAGCTAGCCAGACACCATCATCATAAGAAATATTGTATACTAAAAACGAGAAACAATATCATGGATTTGTAGTTACTTGAAAAAGTGTGACTGAAGGACCCCTTTCATGAAATTGTTCTAGTGTTTGTTTGATCTTTATATAATGAATATACCTTGTGATTAGCAATGGTCTTGCGAGAATGAACACTAATGATAATGCGGTAATATGTGATCTATACTTTTGACAGAGTCGTCAATTTGGTAAGTGCTAAGATAATGATTTTTAACCTAAATTTTACTGTTTCTTGTGACCTTTCTAAAGCATCTGCACCTCCCAGTCTGTAAATTATACTTGCTTGTTTAGAGTGGAAAATCTGCAGTTAAAGAAAGTATTCTTTGTTGGTTATCAAAAAGAAAAATTAAAAAAAATAATAAGAACGATATTCTTTGTTGACTTGTAGTGGATATCATATCTTCCTCCTGGATAACCAGACAATCATTTTTCTTTCTATGCGTCCTTTGGTCAATGCTAGTTGCAATGAGACAGTGGCCCTAGTTCATAGGAGTTTGCGAGTGACAAGTAACATTCAGCAAACGCCAGAAAAGGCCAACCTTGTATATTGCATAGACTGTTTGAAAATGAATTTCTTAGAGATTTGGGCTTGAAAGAAGAATGAACGTGGAAATGCCTTTAAGATCTAAGATGTAGAACATAGAAATTTGATCTCTATCAAGAAGTCTTGTGTAAACTGATAGAACTTCACTTTTCATGTAAGTTTATATTATCTGGAATGACCAAAACTAGAAGTGAGTATTCAATTGTGGAAGCAAGAATACTCTATTTGTTTTCTTAGTCTTTGAGTAGACCAAAGTTCAACTATGGTCACTAACTGGACAAATTTGAGTAAGGTGTTGTTGGTATATCAAAGCCATTTCAACCTATCAGATGCCTTCTTTCTGTCATGCTCGTTGGATAATGTTTGTCGGCACCCCTCTTACAGTTTCAGGTTTAGTGGTTTTAGTTGGTCCCATGTCAGGTTCTGCTAGACAGTTTAACCCTCTCTCATGTGAAGTTCAAGGCAGATGAACTTTAAGAATGTATATACCTGTTACTCCGGAGGTTGATGGCCGTGAAAAAAGTTCTGCCAGGTCTCTGGTGGTTTACAGTGAACTTATGCAGTAATAACACCAACCTGTTGCCAAGATCTCTTTGGTCTCTCTAGTTTTCTTTGAATTGATTAACGTAAATCTTTTTATTCGGTGTTACTAGGGTGGAGGATGATAGATAGTGCTTTTAGAGCTGTGGTCATACTATAGAAAATGAGTAAGCATTGCAAATCACAAATTTTTCTGTGATAAAGGTTGGCTAAGTCATTAAAAAGAAGGAAAGACAGTCACCGGTTTGCTGCTTTACCGTGTCATTGTTTTTGTAGTGCTGACAGGTTATAGAGTTTGACAGGATGAAACTTGTGGTGCTCATTATTTTTCAACAAATGTGTTTGCTTAGAAGGTTAATTATAATTAACTAGCTTGATGTACAGCTCATTTTGCAATTAGAGTGGTGATATTTGTGTTTTGTCTCTTGTAGGCTCTTATGTGACTCATGAGACAAATCACTTTGTCTACTTCTATTTGGATTCAAAAGCTGTTCTTCTGTTCAAATCTGGCTGAGCTTGGTATTGATGTAGATGGTAAAGCTAATGAGACTTTTGGCGGATGATGATGCTATATTTTGCCTTTGCACGTATTCTTTTGATAATTCCAAACTGCAACTATTTGGTGGAAAATTCTTGTACCTGTATATTCTTGTTTTTACTTTGTGTAAACAATTCTAAACTTGATCATGTTGTTCTTTAAGTTGTACGTTTATGCTTGATAACTTGAGGCAAAACAGAAACTATGGATTTATTGAGTGGCGAGAAAAGCCAGTGGCCAGTTTCAGCGCTGAAGATTTCTAGCTCAGTAAGACTCTTAAACTTTGTGTTACAGAACAGCACTATGAGCTTATAACTTTAAGAGTGGTATTTTTCATATGATAGTTAAGGTTTTGTCTAGAGGTAATGGTCATCACTTTTGTAAAGCATTTGGCAATCTCGCGAGAAGGAGAAACTTCTAATATCTAGTGAAAGGCTTGAATTGGAAATGGTGGTTGTTTATGGCACTTATATCTCAATCTGATGTGTCAAACAAATTTCCCAGTCCTCATATTAAGTCCTTAAGGTCGATGAGAAACAAGTTACTGAGTATTGTCAGGTCAACCATTCATTTTGACTGTAGTGGGAGAGGTCTAATTGAGGATTCTTACTTGTACAATGTGGCTTGAATTTGGGCTCGTGGTCATTGTATTGTCCCCGAGATTGTACGATTTGTTTTTATGGGATATAAAGTGATTTTGGCTTTTAATTTATAGGAATTAAAAGCCACCAAGGTTTTTCAATCGCTATTATTGGAGTGGTGTGATGGCCATTGGCCACTCCCATACTTTGAGTGTGCCCCTCTCTTGACATTTACCATTAGCAGGGTAAAACCTTAGAAATTTAATTGCAATCAGTGTTTATACTAACCTAATGAATACATGATGTATGTCTTCACATATTTTTTTACTGTAAATTAATACACATTTTCACTTTAATTTATTGCTTAATCACGATAAATTAGTCTGATGTGGGGTAGATATTGTGTGCTTTCTCTTTTTTTTTTTTTTTTTCCTTTTCTTCACACCACATAGATAACAAGAGAAGAATGAGGATCCATTCAAGCAACAATCACCTTTGATCTCTGTAGTTTTGCAATTGCAGGTCAAGTTGTATCTTTTTAGCATCTGTGTTTTCTTATTGTTTGAAGAAGAAAATTTCCTTCTTAGGTTTTGAAAGAAATGAACAAAATAGGAATTTCTTCCTCTTGAAATTACTCTTGAAAAGCAAAGAAAAGAACTTAGAAAAGCTATAACTAGCTGCAATGATAACATTGGTTTTGTTTGACAGCAGAATTTAAAGGGAAAATGGCTCCTACGTGAAATGTTGAAGTTGAACTGTGGTGATTTTACTTCCAAAAATAGTTCAAACAAAATGGTACTTTTGGTTAAAGCAAAAGTTGTAAGTTGTGTTAAAAGAATAACTACTCTCTATCTGACTATATGTGTTTGAAAAAAAAAATCTGATTATATGTGATACTATTTGGTAGGACATGAACTTGAGATACTAATTTGAATTGTATAATGTGTTCCTTATGAAGACTGAAGAAAAAAATATCAAATAAATATCCACAAAAGATACTCCCTACGTTAAAAATAGAATTCTATTTGGAGTGAATGTCTATAATTCTATTTGGAGTGAATGTCTATCTTGTGGAGAGTTTTACTTTGTGACAAAGTCATAATTTCTCCTATAAATAGAGGGTCTTACCACATTGTAAATCATCCCAAAATTCAATAAGAATTTCCTCTCTCTCTCTTTCTCTGCAAGATTGCTCTTGTTCTTTTATTATTTCATAACACGTTATCAGCACGAAGTTCTAGCCAAATTTATTATAACTAGGTTGTGTTTACTTTTATTTTTTCTTCTGAACAAGGTACGTTTCTTCTAAACCTATTCAAGTTCTGTTGCTATACATGTTTGTATGTGAAATCTTCTTTATGTTTGAGTTATCTCCGGTGATCATGCTTAAAGTAGTTTCACCTCCATAATAAGATGTCATCTATAATAATAACTCCTACGACTCTCATTCAATGATTTCTTCTATGTAATATTTTACTGAATTCCATCTATCAACTGTATAAAGAAACAAGAGGCCTTAATCTTATGCTATATTCACTGTTGTTCAACTAAGTTTCAGTTTGACTTTATAATTTTTTTTTAAGTAATTAAAGATGCAGCATACGCCGTCTATTATGTGTTCTCTTTAATTTAAAGTAAGCATGTTAGTTAGAATTATATTCATAGCGATTTTACTCTAATGCAATCATGATTCTGGCTTGTGCATCATAAAGAAATGTATTACATATGCCAATTCTTACTCTTAAACAGTAAATAATATGTACTAAAATTAATTGGTGAATACACCCAGAATGATATACAATCGATATTTTTGTATTTCATGGTTATTCACATACTTTCTTCACCTTGTATATGTCAACGTGTATTTTATTTCCCATATATCCATGTTGCATTTCGGGTTTTAATATCCAGGGAAGTACCCGTTTTAATTTATTTTTTTATAATCATTAAATTTGTAATTTTTAGTCACTACATCTATTAACATGATCTTTGAAAATTAAACTGTGGATAATACAAAAAAAACACATTCAGTAATTATACCTTTTAAAAAAAGGTATTACTGTTTACAAACCATCTAGATCGAATGAAGCTCTACCTAACAAGATTTTAGTAGTATCAGACTGCATTATTTTTTATATGTAAGTGTTTGTATCAAAATCAGAATTTACTAGAAATTGCTTTAAAAGTCATTATTGAATCATTGACTTAACTTTGTTTTCTATAATAATGTTTATTCGTATATTTCTTTTGTATGTCAAATCATGGGAAGCAAATATGGATATCCCTCAAAGCAAACTTGAATCAAATTTCAATTGTGAAAATATTTGTTTAGTTGATTCATGTACAACACATACAATACTCAAAGAGAAGAAATATTTCTCGCATTTAAGTATGTGTAAGGCAGATGTTACTACAATTTCTGGTAGTAGTAAATTAATTGAAGGCTCTGGAAGAGCTACTATAACTCTGCCTAAGGGAACAATACTTATTATAGAGAATGCAATGTTCTCCTCCAAGTCCAAGAGGAACTTGTTGAGTTTTAAAGATATCCGCAGAAATGGATATCATATTGAGACAATAGATGAGAATAATCTTGAATATCTCATCATTACCAAAAATGCCTCTGGCCATCTTTGTCTTGTGGCCTGTATTGGACAAGAATTGGTGCAATTGAGGCACATTCTATTGTAAACCAAAAGGTTATTGATTCCAATACTTTTGTACTTTGGCATGATCGATTGGGACACCCCGGATCAATTATGATGAAACGAATCATAGAAAACTCAAATGGGCATCCATTAAAGAATTTAAAGATTCTTTTAAATGATGAATTTTCTTGCACTTCTTGTTATCAAGGCAAGTTAATTATTAGACCATCACCAACAAAGGTTGGAATTGAGTCCCTTGCGTTTTTGGAACGTATACAAGGGGACATTTGTGGACCTATTCACCCACCTAGTGGGTCATTCCGATATTTTATGGTCTTGATAGACGCATCCTCTAGATGGTCCCATGTGTGCCTATTGTCATCTCGCAACCTCGCGTTTGCAAAATTAATGGCACAAATAATTCGATTACGGGCACAATTTCCCGATAATCCAATTAAGTCTATTAGACTTGATAATGCTGCTGAGTTTTCATCCCAAGCATTTAATGATTATTGCTTATCAATTGGGATAAAAGTGGAACATCCTGTAGCTCATGTTCACACTCAAAATGGTCTTGCAGAGTCTTTAATTAAACGTATGCAATTGATAGCAAGACCGTTACTCATGAAAACGAGGTTGCCCACTTCTGTTTGGGGTCACGCCATTTTGCATGCAGCAATGCTAGTTCGTCTCAGACCGACAAATTATCATAAATATTCCCCGTTGCAATTAGTTTTGGGTCATGAACCTAATATATCCCATTTAAGAATTTTTGAATGTGCAGTATATGTGCCTGTAGCACCGCCATATCGCACCAAAATGGGTCCGCAAAGAAGGTTAGGAATATATGTTGGGTTTGAATCGCCCTCCATTATTCGCTACCTCGAGCCATTAACGGGAGATTTATTTACTGCACGATTTGTAGACTGTCGATTCGATGAGACACTTTTCCCAAAATTAGGGGGAGAAGTTGGTGAAATCAAACGGGAAATTTTGTGGAAAAATCCATCATTATCTCATCTTGATCCACGTGCCTCTATTTGTGAAAAAGAGGTACAAAAGATTATTCATTTGCAGAGAATAGCAAATCATATGCCAGATGCATTTACGGATATGAAAAGGATAACAAAATCACATATCCCCGCGGAGAATGTTCCAATCCGTATTGATGTCCCTATTGGACAATCTTCTAGTGTCATAGCTAATGAGTCAAAAGCACGCCTGAAACGTGGCAGACCATTAGGTTCCAAAGATCGAAATCCTAGAAAAAGGAAAATAAATGATCAAAATGACACTATAAAAGAATCTCATGAAGAAATCCACGACTTAATAAATTCTGAGATTCATGAGGAATCCACTGAGCCCGAGACTCAAGAAAATAAGGAACTATCAATAAATCCAATCGATATTGAGACAAATTTGAATCGATTGGATATAGTGGTGGATTATGTCTTTGCATATAATGTTGCATCCAGCATTATGCAAGAAAATGAGGATCTTGAACCTCAATCTGTTGGAGAATGTCGACAAAGACTTGATTGGCCAAAATGGCAAGAAGCAATCCAATCAGAGTTGAATTCACTTGCAAAACGTGAAGTTTTTGGGCCTGTAGTCCAAACACCTAATGGTGTTAAGCCCGTTGGCTATAAATGGGTCTTTGTACGCAAGAGAAATGAGAAAAATGAGGTACAAAGATATAAGGCACGCCTTGTTGCACAAGGATTTTCACAAAGGCCCGGTGTTGATTATGAAGAGACATATTCACCCGTTATGGATGCTATCACATTCCGTTATCTCATTAGTTTTGCTGTCCATGAAAAACTTGACATGCATTTAATGGATGTGGTTACCGCCTACCTTTACGGCTCACTTGATAATGAGATATACATGAAAATTCCCGAGGGCTTCAAAATGCCTAATAATTCAAAATCCCGGAAATATTTTCAATCAAATTGCAAAGATCTTTGTATGGTCTAAAGCAATCAGAATGAATGTGGTATAATCGTCTTAGTGAGTATTTATTAAAGGAAAGATATATAAATGATACCATTTGCCCATGCGTTTTTATAAAGAAAACAACATCGGAATTTGTTGTACTTGCCGTATATGTTGATGACATAAACCTTATCGGAACTCCTATAGAACTCCAAAAGGCAATTCATTATTTAAAGAAGGAATTCGAGATGAAAGATCTCGGAAAGACAAAATTATGTCTTGGTTTGCAAATTGAACATTTGGCAAATGGAATTTTTGTTCATCAATCTACCTACATAGAAAAGGTATTGAAACGGTTTTACATGGATGGAGCACATCCATTAAGTACTCCGATGGTTGTTCGATCACTTGATGTGAACAAAGATCCATTCCGACCTCAAGAAGAGAATGAAGAGCTACTTGGTCCTGATGTACCATATCTTAGTGCAATTGGTGCACTAATGTATCTTGCCAATACTACAAGGCCCGACATAACTTTTCCAGTTAATGTCTTAGCAAGATATAGCTCTGCTCCCACAAGGAGACATTGGAATGGGATCAAACACATATTGCGGTATCTAAAAGGGACTACCGATATGGGCTTATTTTATGGCAACAATTGCAGTCCCTATCTTGTTGGTTATGCTGATGCTAGGTATTTATCCGACACACACAAGCGATCTCAAACAGGTTATGTGTTTACTCGTGGAGGCACTGCCATATCTTGGCGATCGACTAAGCAATCAATTGTGGCTACTTCATCTAATCATGCTGAGATAATTGCTATTCATGAAGCAAGTCGAGAGTGCGTGTGGTTAAGGTCTATAATACATCTTATTCGAGATAAATGTGGTGTGAAATGTGACAAGTTACCCACTATTTTGTATGAAGACAATGCAGCATGCATAGCTCAACTGAAGGGAGGATTCATAAAAGGAGATAGGACAAAGCACATTTCACCAAAGTTATTTTTCACATATGATCTTCAAAAGAATGGTGATATTAATGTGCAACAGATTCGTTCAAGTGATAATATGGCTGATTTGTTCACAAAATCTCTACCGACGTCAACCTTCAAGAAGCTAGTGTACATAAGATCGGGATGCGAAAGCTTAAGGATGTAAATTGATGCTCTCATCAGGGGGAGTTAATGCGCGTTGCACTCTTTTTCCCTTACAAGGTTTTGTCCCACCGGGTTTTCCTTGCGAGGTTTTTAACGAGGCAACCAAAAGGCGTATTATTAGATATGTGTACTCTTTTTCCTTTTCTAAATTTTTTTCCCATTGGGTTTTATTTTAGTTAAGGTTTTAATGAGGCACATTACTTATTGAGTAGACATTCAAGGGGGAGTGTTAAGAATAGAATTCTATTTGGAGTGAATGTCTATAATTCTATTTGGAGTGAATGTCTATCTTGTGGAGAGTTTTACTTTGTGACAAAGTCATAATTTCTCCTATAAATAGAGGGGTCTTACCCCATTGTAAATCATCCCAAAATTGTATAATGTGTTCCTTATGAAGACTGAAGAAAAAAATATCAAATAAATATCCACAAAAGATACTCCCTACGTTTTCATTTTACGTGCCATGAGGCATCCTTTATTGTTAGTTCGTCCAAAAAAGTAACTTTTTTATATTTGAAAATTTAACTTAAATTTTTATTTAATCCTTAATATTATGCTTTAAAAATATCATGAAAGATTTAAAATTATAAATTTCGCAAAATGCATAGTTTACACATGTAAAACCCCAACGGAAGAGCGCGTGGAAGTCTTTATTAAAAAGTAGCTGACAATATCATCGGTCCAGAATCGATCTTAACGGCTCTTACATTAAAGTGGGTCTTCAAGACTCAACACGTGTGTAAACCGTAGTGCAACCCTAGAATTTTCTCTTCTCAACCATTAGCTTCAAAGATTTTTCTTCCTCTTCTTTCTCAATCGTCTTTATCTTGTATAATTCATCTTTAAATTAGAGCGTAATTATCAATCTTGGACCCTTTCTTTAATTTTTTTTTCTAAAATTGAAAATCTTAGGGTTGTTGTCTAATGCGTAATTGTAAGCATATTGTGGTGAAGCAGCTATGCTTGTAATTTCATGGAACATCGATAATCTTGGTTGTCCTTTTATGGGTGTAAATATTAAAAATCTTGTTCAATTAATTTTTTTGAGTTTTTAATACTGAAATCTTCTTAATTCTAGAAGAATCATGATACCGGCTATAATTTTTTTGTATGGTTTGATCCCCTTACTCCAAAGCACTTAAAAGGTGTTGTCTTATGGCTGCTTAAAAAGAAAAAGATATTTGATGCATTCGTGAAGGCAAGTAGAAATTAAAAAAATTGGAGGTGATTGATAATTGGTGTTAATCGTAATTATATTCAAGGTGATTATGTTTGGCACTAAAAACTATTACATAATATGAAAACTTGTAAAGTGGTTTATGAACCATCTATCTTAGTAGTTAAGTTCTTTTCACCCTTGATGCAAGTGTAAACCTTTTGCTGCTTATTAAAGCGTAATACTTTATGTTAATGAAAGAAGTTTATTCTGCCATAGCTTTTGATGATGCTGTTGGTAATGGTTGTGTGTTCATTTGTGTAGATATTATGTTTTGGTTATTTCTACAAATTTACAAAGGTGATGAGTTGTACAGTTCTATTTAAAAGTGTTGAGAATTTGGTGTCCACTGCCCTAATAAGTGTTCCAGAAATATAAAAGCACATCATTCGGCTATATAAATTTTAATTCATTAAATACTACCACCTGGTGATCAATTTTACTTTACTTTCTTTTTATTACTAATATATAGAAGAGCGAAATAATGTTGTGAAGGAAGGCATAACTTGACTACTGTTAATGTATTTATGTGTAGTTAGCTAATTAGAGAATTAGAAAAGAGTTAGTGGTAGTTAGTTACACGTGTATAAAAGGAGAGATATAGTGTGTAATGAAATGATAAAAAATAACAGTTGAGTCATTCACTGTTCCATTCATTTTCTTCTTCCTATTTTCTTTCTTCTCCCTCATCTCTTCTTCCTTCATTCTAGGGCTTGTACAGGTAGAAGATCATCAACTTCAGCATCGTATCAGAGCTCCGAGCTCAAAATTGAAGCTCAGAGATCGATCCACTTCTCCTGTATTACTCCAATTTCTGCGAAAAAAATTAAAACTCAGTCTGTTTCTCAACTCAAAGCTGATAAAAAATGGCGGTTGATGACTTGCTAAATTAAAATCCTACTGTTGAGAGATCTACCACTACCGTTGAAAATGCTACACATGCTTCATCAGAAGATGAATTTGAGGGAGGAGTAACTGTAGCGACCACTCATCCTCTGTATCTAGCTCCCGGTGATACTAGTGGAATATATATGATCTCGTTTTAACTCACGAGCACAGACAATTACTCTCTATGGCATAGATCTATGCGAATTGCACTACTTGGTCGAAATAAGCTAGGGATTGTTGATGGCAGATGGCCTAAGGAGCAGCTCCACAAAAAATATTGGTATCAATTGGAGAGGTGTTGTGCAATTGTCTTGTCATTGTTGATGAATGCAGTTGCTCCGACTTTGATTAGTGGAATTTCATATGCTACCAGTGCTCAGGTAGTTTAGATGGATTTGCAGGAATGGTTTGACAAGGTAAATGATACACGTTGCTACAATTTACACAAGGAGATTGCCACACTACATCAATATACTGCATCTATCTCAGTTTACTACTCAAAACTCAAAGACCTTTGGGATGAGACTGAGTTTGTAGTGCCCACTCCTGGTTGTGACTGTATTAAAACAAAAGAATTCATTGTTCATTTATGTAAACAGAAGGTGTATCAATTCTTAATGGGCCTAAATGACTCTTATTCTCAAGCGCGTAGCCAAATTCTTATGATGAAATCCTTACCATCAGTGAACCAAGACAATGATATGCTTATGAGTGAAGAAAGTCAAAGATCTGTTGCAGCAAATGCTGGTATACTAGGATCTACTCCAAATGCAAATATGAATGCTTATGACTCTACTGCTTTATACAGTGCTAAACCTAGTTTTAATTCAAAGTTCAGAAAAAATTACAATGTTCAATGTGACGTCTGTAAAATAAAAGGCCATATCAAAGAAAACTGCTACAAAATTATAGGATATCCATAAGATTATAAGAATAAAAGGAAAGGGGGAGCTGGTGCTCATAATGCTGTGGTAGAATCCAATTATGGTATACCTTTGCAGAACACTCTTACTTCTTAAGATAGAGGTATACAACATATGCCCATGTATAAGAACAGTCACTATATGAGTCAAGTCTCTAAAAGCTTACAGGGTCAAGGAATTTCCAGCACACATGGAGCATCAAATTCTACCTCTCAAGGAGGTGGTTTTCCATTTACCAAAGAGCAATATGATCATATAATGCAGATCCTAAACACCAATCATCCTCTTCCTCCCACTCAAGAAAATGTTGTAGGTATTGCTATTGCTCTCTTAGCATCATCTAATGCACAAGAACAAGAGTGGATTATTGACACAGGTGCCACAAACCATATGGTGTCAAATGTTGAATTGTTGACCAAATTTTCCCTAGCTACACCTTCTAATTCAAGAAGAGTTTTGTTACCAAATGGAGATGTTACTCGAGTTTCTCAAGTTGGAGATAGTCACATTTCAGCTAGGAGCACTATTAAGGTAGTGCTTTATGGCACCCAGTCCCCACGACTAGGTAAGCCTAACACGTTGCGGAATATACAAGTTATAAAATACTTAAATAAGGAACAACGGAAAATAACACAAAAAGGTATGTAATCCGTGCCGCTTGGCACATACATCCGTCACACAATAAATAGAACACTACCAAGATCCGGAACCCCACGGTAACACAGACTAAAAGAGAAATACAACTGTGGCTCTATGTGTAAAGAGTATCTAACAACGAAATGAAGAAAATGTCCACTAGTAATACTAGAATAGAAGGGAAGCCTCCGGATCCGCGGACGTAGCAGATCATACCTCGAAGTCTCCCGGAAAGCTGCAGAATCACCTAATACGAGCCTGCTCTGATGTACCTGGATCTGCACAACAAAAGTGTGCAGAAGAGTAGCATGAGTACACCACGGCGGTACTCGGTAAGTGCCAAGCCTAACCTCGATGGAGTAGTGACGAGGTAGGTCAGGGCCCTACTGAGAAAAAAAAAACAATAATGTAATGATGAAAACAAAATAAACAGTTTATATGATAATAATTTCCGAAATAACAACATTATGATAATTATTGCAACTGTCTACGATTAAGCTAACAACAAATAACCAACTCAAATAAATAAATCCAGGATCTGTGGGAATTGAACCCACAGTCCCATTCTCAGTACCTCTGGGTCTCCGGGAATCGAACCCGCAGCCCATGTCTCAATAATATCTCAATAACTCGGGATCTCCGGGAATCGAACCCGCAGTCCCTACCAATAACTCAGGATCTCGGGAATCGAACCCGTAGTCCACATTTCAATAACTCAGGATCTCGGGAATCGAACCCGTAGTCCCTACCAATATCACGCCGGGTCTCTGGGAATCGAACCCACAGCCCTAGGTCTCCGGGAATCGAACCCGCAGTCCACAAACAATATCACTCCGGGTCTCTGGGAATCGAACCCACAGCCCTGGGATCTCCGGGAATTTAACCCGCAGTCCACCAACACATCAAATAAGAAAACACACAGAGAGAATATAATGTTAAATTACAACTTCACCGAAATTAGTGCCAACAATTTGTCAAGAATTCAAGTAAATCAACTAGGCAATTAAACATGTTGAATCCTAGTTAATCATGCTTTTCTAAGTACTACCGGGTAATGGTAACGCTTTTGTCAGCTAAGAGCAGGAATATCACAAATCGGACAATTCAAGTAAAGTGTGTGTTACAACAACCAGCGCATGTACACGCCCGTCACCTCGCGTACAAGGCATTTAAACTATCACATAATATCCTAGGGGTGAAAGTTCCCCCACACGAGGTTAGACAAGCCACTTACCTCAATTCCGGTACAAAACCGCTAAGAAACAACCCTCTTGCCGCGAATGTCGGCCTCCACAAGTGTAGTATCTGATAAAAATCAATAGAATCACATCAAAATAGGCTAATTGGGCATTACCCAATCAAATTAACTCAAAATACACCAAAACCCACAAGTTGCCAAAACCCGACTTCCGGTACACTTATCGAAAAATCACGAAAAATATATATTCGGGTTCCTTATCTCAATACGAGTCTGTGCATATAAAATTTATCGAAATCGGACTCCGTTTGCCCATTCAAATCAAAGATTTCCTAATTTTAGGCCTAGGGTTCAAACCCACCTTTAATCTCCCATTTTCAGTGAAATAATCAAGGATTTCGTGATAAACTAACGAATTAAGGTCAAGGAACTTACCCCCGATGATTTCCCGATGAAATCCCAGCGTTTCCCCTTCAAATTCCTCTCTTGGAGCTCAAAAATGGCGTTTTAGTGTATGGGGGTCGCGGGTTGACTGTTCTGGTTTTAATATTTTCTGACTGAAGTTTTACCCTTCGCGTTCGCGTCCCAAGCCCACGCGTCCGCGATGCTTTACCCATTTGACTTTCGCGAACGCGATGCACTTCACGCGTCCGCGTTGAAGAAAAAATCCCTGACCCTTCGCGTTCGCGTCCTTACCCCACGCGAACGCGATGCTTCTCCAGCCCGACCTACGCGAACGCGTCAAGACCCATCGCGAACGCGATGACCACCTAAACCAGCCCTTCGCGAACGCGTCCCTGGACTCGCGAACGCGAAGGCCAGTGTTCTGCTGCACTGCTGCTGCAATTTCTGCAGATTTTTCAAAGTTCCATATGCCCGTTTGATGGTCCGAATTCATCCCGAGGCCCCCGGGGCCCCAACGAAAACCACCAACATACTCCAAAACACGATACGAACTTGTTCCAATCATAAAAACACCATCCTAAACATCAAAATCACCAATTACACACGAATTCAAGCCTAAGTTTCTTAAAACTTTTCGAATTGCACATTCGATCAAAAACCCGTCCAAACGACGTCCGAATGACCTGAAAATTTGCGGACATATCCAAAATCACATAACGAAGCTACGGAAATTGTCGGAATTCCATTCCGACCCCCGGATCAAAATCTCACCTATCGATCGGATTCGCCAAAATTCAACCTTCGGCATTTCAAGCCTAATTGAGCTACGGACCTCCAAAAATACATTCCGAATGCGCTCCTAACCCCGAAATCACCTAACGGAGCTAATGGAACCATCGGATTTCCGTTCCGAGATCGTCTTAACACTGTTCCGGCTACGGACCGTTTTCTAGTTTCAAAGCTCTTATTTAGGGACTAAGTGTCCCAAAATGCTCAAATTTTCGGAACCGACTCTCCCGGCAACCCACAATAGCAGAAATGAACTTAGGGGAACAGTTAAATTAGGGATTGGGGCGTAATTTTCTAAAACGACCGGTCGGGTCGTTACATCTTCCCACACTTAAAGATTCGTTCGTCCTCGAACGAGCATAGAAAACATACCCGGAGTAGTGAAAAGATGAGGGTACTGGCTGCGCATATCCTGCTCGGTCTCCCAAGTCGCCTCCTCGACCGGCTGGCCCCGCCACCGAACCTTTACCGAAGCGATGTTCTTTGACCTTAGCTTTCTGACTTGCCTGTCTAGAATGGCTACTGGCTCCTCAACATAAGACAGATCCTTGTCTAGCTGAACGGATGTGAAATCCAACACGTGCGACGGGTCACCATGGTATCTCCGGAGCATGGAGACATGAAATACGGGGTGAACTCCGGCTAGGGTGGGGAGGTAAGGCCAACTCATAAGCAACCTCCCCAACACGCCTCAAAATCTCAAAAGGGCCAATGAATCTGGGACTCAGGCTTCCCTTTCTTCCCAAACCTCATAACGCCCTTCATGGGCGAGACTCGACGCAGAACCCGCTCACCAACCATAAAGCCACATCGCGAACCTTCTTGTCCGCATAACTCTTCTCTCTAGACTGGGCCGCACGAAGTCCGTCCCGAATCACCTCGACCTTGTCCATAGCCTCCTCGAACCATATCGGTACCTAGTAACCTCTGGCCTCTCCCGGCTCAAACCAACCCACGGGAGACACGGCACCTCCTACCGTATAGGGCCTCCTACGGTGCCATCCGAATACTAGATTGGTAGGCTGTTGTTATAAGCAAACTCCGCCGGTGGCAGAAGTGATCCCACGAACCTCCAAACTCAATCACGCACGCACGGAGCATATCCTCCAAAATCCGAATAGTGCGCTCGGACTGCCCATTCATCTGGGGGTGAAATGCCGTGCTCGGCTCCACCCGAGTACCTAACTCCTACTGCACGGCTCTCCAGAACCGTGAAGTGAACTGAGTGCCTCTATCTGAAATGATAGAAACCGGAATACCATGCAGCCGAACTATCTCCTTGATATAGATCTCCGCCGGTCGCTCCGATGAATAAGTAGTGCTCACCGGTATAAAATGGGCGGACTTGGTCAGCCGATCCACAATAACCCAAATAGAATCAAACTTCCTAATAGTCCGTGGAAGCCCGGATACAAAGTCCATGGTAATGCGCTCCCATTTCCACTCGGGAATCTCAATCTGCTGCATCAATCCACCCGGACGCTGATGCTCATACTTCACCTGCTGGCGGTTGAGGCATCTAGAAACATAATCAACTATATCCCTCTTCATCCGCCTCCACCAGTAATGCTGTTTCAAGTCCTGATACATCTTCGCGGCACCCGGATGGATGGAATACCGCGAACTATGGGCCTCTGCTAGAATCGGCTCTCGAAGATCATCTACATTGGGCACACAGATACGCCCCTGCATCCTCATAACTCCATCATCCCCGATGGTAACATCTCGAGCATCACCACGCCGAACTCTATCCTGAAGGACAAGCAAATGAGGGTCGTCGAACTGACGCTCCCCGATGCGGTCAAATAGAGAAGACCGAGAAACCACACAAGCTAGAACCCGGCTGGGCTCCGAAAGATCCAGTCTAACCAACTGCCTGGCCAAAGCCTGAACATCCATCGCCATAGGCCTCTCCGAAGCTGGTAGATATGCCAAACTCCCCAAACTCTCTGCCCGACGACTCAAGGCATCAGCAACCACATTAGCCTTGCCCGGATGATAGAGAATAGTAATATCATAGTCCTTCGGTAGTTCCAACCATCTCCTCTGACGCATATTCAGGTCCTTCTGCTTAAGCAAGTGCTGCAAGCTCCGGTGATCAGTGTAGATCTCACAAGGAACCCCATATAAATAATGACGCCAAATTTTCAAGGCGTGAACAATGGCAGCTAGCTCCAAATCATGAACAGGGTAATTCTTCTCATGCACCTTCAGCTGTCTCGACGCGTAGGCAATCACCCTACCGTCCTGCATCAATACCGCACCGAGTCTAACTCGTGAGGCATCACAATATACAGTATAGGACCCCGAACCTGTAGGCAACATCAATATAGGGGCCGAAGTCAAAGCTGTCTTGAGCTTCTGAAAGCTCGCCTCACACTCGTCTGTCCACTGAAAAGGGCACCCTTTTGGGTCAATCTAGTCATAGGTGCTGCAATCGAAGAGAACCCATCTACGAAACGACGGTAATAGCCCGCCAAACCAAGGAAACTGCGAATCTCAGTAGCGGAGGAGGGTCTGGGCCAACTCTGCACGACCTCCACCTTCCTCGGATCTACTCGAATACCATCACTCGACACCACGTGGCCCAAAAATGCCACTGGAACTCAACCAAAATTCACATTTAGAGAACTTGGCATAAAGCTGCTTCTCCCTCAGGATCTGAAGCACTATCCTCAAATGTTGCTCGTGCTCTTCCCGGCTCCGAGAATATACTAGAATATCATCAATGAAGACAATCACGAACGAGTCCAGATAAGGCCTGAACACACTGTGCATCAAATGCATAAATGCTGCTGGGGCATTAGTCAACCCAAAAGACATCACGAGGAACTCATAGTGACCATACCGGGTCCTGAAGGCAGTCTTCGGGATATCTGGCTCCCGAATCTTCAGCTGGTGATACCCGGAGCGCAAATCAATCTTAGAAAACACATGTGCGCCCTGTAACTGGTCAAATAAATCATCAATACGGGGCAAAGGATACCGGTTCTTCACTGTAACCTTATTCAGCCGACGATAGTCAATACACATACGCATAGAACCGTCCTTTTTCTTCACAAACAATACGGGAGCACCCCAAGGCGAAACACTGGGTCGAATAAAACCCTTGCCTAATAACTCCTGTAACTGATCCTTCAACTCCTTTAATTCAGGAGGAGCCATACGGTACGGTGGAATAGAAATGGGCTGAGTGCCCGGCAACAAGTCAATAGCAAAGTCAATGTCTCTGTCAGGCGGCATGCCCGGAAGATCAGCTGGAAATACATCAGCAAAGTCACGTACCACATGAACAGAATCAATAGAGGGAGTGTCAATACTGACGTCCCGCACATAGGCTAGATAAGCAGCACACCCCTTCTCAACCATACGCTGAGCTCTGAGAAAAGAAATAACACGGCTAGGGGTGTGATCTAGAGTACCACTCCACTCAATACGTGGAATGCCCGGCATAGCCAGCGTCACGGTCTTGGCGTGACAATCAAGAATAGCATAATGGGGCGACAACCAGTCCATGCCCAGAATAATATCAAAATCGACCATCCCAAGCAACAATAAATCCGCTCTGGTCTCAAAATCACAAATAGTAATCAAACACGACCGATATACGCGGTCCACTGCCAAAGAATCACCCACCGGAGTGGAAACATAAATGGGGGCACTCAAAGAATCCCGAGGCACACCCAGATGAGAAGCAAAGTAAGAAGACACATATGAAAAGGTGGAACCAGGGTCGAATAGAACCGATGCCTCCCTGTGACTAACCAGAATAATACCTGTGATAACAGAGTCAGATGCAACAGCCACAGCCCGATCAGGAATAGCATAGAATCTAGCCTGTCCCCCCTCTCGATGGCGGCCTCTGGAACCCTGACCACCGCCCCTGGCTGGCTGGGCAGGTAGAGTGGCAGCTGCGGCTGGAATGATAGCCTGCTGGCCCCGAGAACCACGCGGATGCTGTGCTGACTGATGAGGTGCTCCTCTCCTGTGCCTGGGGCACTCCCTAACCAGGTGGCGAGTATCCCCGCACTCAAAACAAGCCCTGGGAGGACGCGGTGACTGTGACTGACCGGCCTCACCCCCACTAGTCTGACCCCTGGAAGGACCCCGCGCAGGAGGTGCACTGGAAACTGGGGGAGCATAATAAGGCTCCTTAGGTGCTGGAAGAGCTGGAGTACTACCGGCTGCGGGCAATACTGAGTGAACTGGTCGGCCGGAATAACCCCTGCCAAAACGACCGGTTGCTGAAGTGCGGGCACCAGAGAAATGGCCCGACTCACGAGACCTCTTGGCCTCTCTATCTTCACGCTCTCTAGGGAGCATACTCTCGATCCTCCTGGCAATGCTAACTGCCTGCTGATAAGATATATCTGTCTCCAACTCTCTGGCCATGCTGGATCGGATAGGCGGAATCAGGCCCTCAATAAATCTCCGCACTCTCTCCCGAACCGTGGCTACCAAAGCCGGTGCATGCCTGGCCAGACGGGTGAAACTGATGGCATACTCCGATACCGACATGGAGCCCTGTCGCAACCGCTCAAACTCCGAGCGCCAAGAATCCCTAAGGCTCTGTGGAACAAACTCCCTCAAAAATAGATCTGAAAATTGCGTCCAAGTCAATGAAACAGACTCCTCTGGACTATCCAACTCATACGTGCGCCACCAATCATAAGCGGCCCCACGAAACTGAAAAGCAGTGAAGGAAACCCCGCCGGTCTCCACAATCCCCATAGTACGAAGAATACGATGACACTCCTCTAGAAAACCCAATGCATCATCTGAAGCCAAACCACTAAACACTGGAGGGTCATATTTCTTGAACCTCTCCAATATACGCTGCTCGTCCTCAGAGGCAGCTGGTCCACCTCCTGGTTGTGCTGGGGCGGCAGGAGGCATAACCAAAACATCTGGAACATGTCCCACTGGCACACGCTGCTCCGGTGTAACGGCTACGGGAGTCTGGGCCCCTCCCCCGGCCTGAGATGTAGCTGCAACAAGAGGAAGCAATCCTGCCTGGGCTAAAGTGGTATACATGCTCATGAACTGAGCCAGGGTCTCCTGTAGTGCTGGAGTAGTAGCAGCTGTAGTCGGTGTACCAGGTGCCTGCGCTCCAACCTGGTCTACCGGTGGCACCTCAGCGGCAGCGCGCGATGGTGCTGTGGCTGCACCTCGGGCGCGTCCTCGTCCTCTACCTCGGCCCCGGCCTCTGACGGCAGCAACAGGGGGCGCGGGTACCTGATCATCGCGGTTAGCTCGTGTCCTCACCATCTGTGAGAGAATAGAAAGCAGTAGTTTAGATTTTTGATGCCAAAAATGTCGCACGACAAGGAATCCAAAAGAAATGAAGAGTTTCCTAAACGGTTACATAGCCCCTCGTAGATAAATACAGACGTCTCCGTATCGATCAGCGAGACTCTAAGTAACCGGTCTGTGTCCCGTGACTCCTATGAACCTAGAGCTCTGATACCAACTTGTCACGACCCTAGTTCACCAATTGTGAACATGTCGTGATGGCACCCAGTCCCCACGACTAGGTAAGCCTAACACGTTGCGGAATATACAAGTTATAAAATACTTAAATAAGGAACAGCGGAAAATAACACAAAAAGGTATGTAATCCGTGCCGCTTGGCACATACATCCGTCACACAATAAATAGAACACTACCAAGATCCGGAACCCCACGGTAACACAGACTAAAAGAGAAATACAACTGTGGCTCTATGTGTAAAGAGTATCTAACAACGAAATGAAGAAAATGTCCACTAGTAATACTAGAATAGAAGGGAAGCCTCCGGATCCGCGGACGTAGCAGATCATACCTCGAAGTCTCCCAGAAAGCTGCAGAATCACCTAGTACGAGCCTGCTCTGATGTACCTGGATCTGCACAACAAAAGTGTGCAGAAGAGTAGCATGAGTACACCACGGCGGTACTCAGTAAGTGCCAAGCCTAACCTCGATGGAGTAGTGACGAGGTAGGTCAGGGCCCTACTGAGAAACAATAATATAATGATGATAACAAAATAAACAGTTTAAATGATAATAATTTCCGAAATAACAACATTATGATAATTACTGCAACTGTCTACAATTAAGCTAACAACAAATAACCAACTCAAATAAATAAATCCGGGATCTGTGGGAATTGAACCCACAGTCCCATTCTCAGTACCTCTGGGTCTCCGGGAATCGAACCCGCAGCCCCATGTCTCAATAATATCTCAATAACTCAGGATCTCCGGGAATCGAACCTGCAGTCCCTACCCATAAGTCAGGATCTCGGGAATCGAACCCGTAGTCCCTACCAATAACTCGGGATCTCGGGAATCGAACCCGTAGTCCCTACCAATATCACGCCGGGTCTCTGGGAATCGAACCCACAGCCCTGGGTCTCCGGGAATCGAACCCGCAGTCCACAAACAATATCACGCCGGGTCTTTGGGAATCGAACCCACAGCCCTGGGATCTCCGGGAATTTAACCCGCAGTCCACCAACACATCAAATAAGAAAACACACAGAGAGAATATAATGTTAAATTACAACTTCACCGAAATTAGTGCCAACAATTTGTCAAGAATTCAAGTAAATCAACTAGGCAATTAAACATGTTGAATCCTAGTTAATCATGCTTTTCTAAGTACTACCGGGTAATGGTAACGCTTTTATCAGCTAAGAGCAGGAATATCACAAATCAGACAATTCAAGTAAAGTGTGTGTTACAACAACCAGCGCATGTACACGCCCGTCACCTCGCGTACAAGGCATTTAAACTATCACATAATATCCTAGGGGTGAAAGTTCCCCCACACGAGGTTAGACAAGCCACTTACCTCAATTCCGGTACAAAACCGCTAAGAAACAACCCTCTTGCCGCGAATGTCGGCCTCCACAAGTGTAGTATCTGATAAAAATCAATAGAATCACATCAAAATAGGCTAATTGGGCATTACCCAATCAAATTAACTCAAAATACACCAAAACCCACAAGTTGCCAAAACCCGACTTCCGGTACACTTATCGAAAAATCACGAAAAATATATATTCGGGTTCCTTATCTCAATACGAGTCCGTGCATATAAAATTTATCGAAATCGGACTCCGTTTGCCCATTCAAATCAAAGATTTCCTAATTTTAGGCCTAGGGTTCAAACCCACCTTTAATCTCCCATTTTCAGTGAAATAATCAAGGATTTCGTGATAAACTAACGAATTAAGGTCAAGGAACTTACCCCCGATGATTTCCCGATGAAATCCCAGCGTTTCCCCTTCAAATTCCTCTCTTGGAGCTCAAAAATGGCGTTTTAGTGTATGGGGGTCGCGGGTTGACTGTTCTGGTTTTAATATTTTCTGACTGAAGTTTTACCCTTCGCGTTCGCGTCCCAAGCCCACGCGTCCGCGATGCTTTACCCATTTGACTTTCGCGAACGCGATGCACTTCACGCGTCCGCGTTGAAGAAAAATCCCTGACACTACGCGTTCGCGTCCTTACCCCACGCGAACGCGATGCTTCTCCAGCCCGACCTACGCGAACGCGTCAAGACCCATCGCGAACGCGATGACCACCTAAACCAGCCCTTCGCGAACGCGTCCCTGGACTCGCGAACGCGAAGGCCAGTGTTCTGCTGCACTGCTGCTGCAATTTCTGCAGATTTTTCAAAGTTCCATATGCCCGTTTGATGGTCCGAATTCATCCCGAGGCCCCCGGGCCCCAACGAAAACCACCAACATACTCCAAAACACGATACGAACTTGTTCCAATCATAAAAACACCATCCTAAACATCAAAATCACCAATTACACACGAATTCAAGCCTAAGTTTCTTAAAACTTTTCGAATTGCACATTCGATCAAAAACCCGTCCAAACGACGTCCGAATGACCCTGAAAATTTGCGGACATATCCAAAATCACATAACGAAGCTACAGAAATTGTCGGAATTCCATTCCGACCCCGGATCAAAATCTCACCTATCGATCGGATTCGCCAAAATTTCAACCTTCGGCATTTCAAGCCTAATTGAGCTACGGACCTCCAAAATACATTCCGAATGCGCTCCTAACCCCGAAATCACCTAACGGAGCTAATGGAACCATCGGATTTCCGTTCCGAGATCGTCTTAACACTGTTCCGGCTACGGACCATTTTCTAGTTTCAAAGCTCTTATTTAGGGACTAAGTGTCCCAAAATGCTCAAATTTTCGGAACCGACTCTCCCGGCAACCCACAATAGCAGAAATGAACTTAGGGGAACTGTTACCAAATGGAGATGTTACTCGAGTTTCTCAAGTTGGAGATAGTCACATTTCAGCTAGGAGCACTATTAAGGTAGTGCTTTATGTTCCTCAATTCAAATTCAACTTACTATCTATCTCCAAGGCTACAAGAGATTTAAGATGATTTACCTCTGTTTACCTTATTTTTGTATCTTCCAGGATCTCTTTAGTGGCAAGGTGAGGGATATTGGTAGGGAAAGAGAAGGCCTATACTTTCTACAAAAACATGGGACCAAGAAGCTTACTGTTGTGGCTCTAATGGTAGCAGGAATAAAGTTAAACTCTATAGATATTACCTTGTGGCATAAAAGGCTAGGCCATATATCTAGTATTGTCCTGAGTAGATTGTTTCCTGCTAAACTAGCTAGCATTGTTGATACCATTAACAAGTGCTCTGTCTGTCCTTGTGCTAAACAAACTAGACTGTCATTCCCTACTAGCTATATCAAGAGCACTACTACATTTGATCTAATTCATGTAGATGTTTGGGGTCCATACAAGTATACAACTTTTGATGGCTATAAGTACTTCTTAACAGTTGTTGATGACTTTACCAGGATGAATTGGCTATTTCTTCTGAGGCTAAAATCTGATGTGTGTATTGTTCTCATTCAGTTTATTGCATTTGTTTAGACTCAGTTTAACAAGACATTGAAGACTATTAGACCTGACAATGGTGCTGAATTTGTTAACTGTGTGTACCATCTTATTCCAAAAATATGGCATTGTTCATTAGAAGACTTGTGTTTACACTCCTTAGCAAAATGGAGTTGCTGAGAGGAAACACATGCATATTCTGGAGGTGACTAAGGCTTTAAGATTTCAGGCAAATATTCCTCTAAAATACTGGGAACATTGTGTTCTTGCAGCAGCCTACATTATCAACAGGCTGCCATCCTCTGTACTTAATGGACTGTCTCCATTTGAGTTGTTGTTTGGTAGGGCTCCCAACTTAGAGCATCTGAGAGTCCTTGTCTGTCTATGCTATGCCAAAAAGGTTAATGAAGCAGACAAACTTCTTTCTAGAGCTAAACCTACTGTCCTTATGGGCTACTCTGATTCCCGAAAAGGTTACATCCTGTTAGACTTGAAAAGTCAATGCTTCAGTATCAACATGGATGTTTCCTTCAGGGAAGATATTTTTCCTTTCAAAGACTATCCCACTTCTATATCACCTCTCTTCTTGCCCCCAAATACTTCTTCTGCTGATATGAATTCTACTTCTTTGTCTACTTCACCTTCATCTTCTTATCCCGCTTCTGATTCATATCATGTCCCAAATAGTTCAACTACTGACTCTACCTTACCTTCCTCTTCCTCTTCTACTTCCGATTTAATTCACCAGCAATAGTGGCTCCATCTAAACTGCAATCTCAAGATCCTAGCTACCCTGGACTAAGAAGATCCTCAAGACCTAGGAAAGCTCCCCTTTGGCTGAAGGATTATGTCTCTTTACCTAATCATAAGGAAGTTCGTTACTCTATCTCCAATTATGTGTCCTACAGTGGTCTTTCTCCTACTTATCATGCTTATCTAGCTGCATTTTCTACTATAGCGAAACCTTTCTCATTTGAAGAAGATGTCAAAGACCCTAGGTGGGTGGAAGCCATGCAGGTAGAGATTGCTGCATTGCTAGTGTACTGCCTTGTGACCAAACTCAAACTCAAGTTATCCTCCTGGGTCATTAACTTCATGATTGAAAGTGCAAAATATCCCACCAGTCTACCCTATGGTATGGTCATCATTCACATAGTGGGAGCTCACCAAATTTCCCTATCCGCTTATCTCTTTATCACTGTTTCAAAATCTTACAATTCTAGTGCCTTTGCAAGTATGAGATATGTAAGTGTGAAGGGCTCCTGGGTTAAGAAGCACGAAAGTGATGTAAAACCTACTCCAATAGATCCCCAAACCTAAATCTTCTGCCTCTCATCCCAACCCCGGTGATCTTGCTCTTGGTGAGAAGCTTCGTGTCATTGACATTCAACTCTCTGAAATCAAAAATCTCCTCACAGTTACTCACTCAACTGTTGGTGACATTCATGCCATCTCTAAAGAAACAAGGTCTAATGTGTCCAAGATAAGAGTTGTCATTCTCAGAGTAAAGGAAAACGCTTTCAAGGCTTTCAGGGAGATTCATGACATTTTGGATGGAGTGAGCATTTCAGCCAATGCTAGTTTTGAACAACTGAAGGAGGCCATATGCAACACTCTTACCTATTTTCTGCATTGTTAATATGGTTGCTTAAGACAACTTTTCTGCTGTGCGGTTTTTGGGCAGTTCATTCAGCCATTGAACAATTTTTGTTTTTGTTTTGTTGTTTTTAGACTATAACTCTGTTGCATAATGCTATCTATTCTGTTTTAGTTTGTGGTTTATTCTGTCTATTCCCTCTTGCTGATGCGAAAAAGCAGAGAAGAGTATATGTATCCATACAGGTGTGCACAGGAATACGGAGTCGACTAGATAGTCGACTGAAGGATAAATGTCCTCTAGCATTCTTTATGGCAGGATTTGACTGCATGAACTGAGGGGGAGTATCATGAACCAGTCAACCGCATACAATGGGGGAGGGGGGTAAAACACAGGGAAGTCGATTGTTATTTATACATATATATTATTTTGTCATTATAAAAAAGAGGGAGATTGTTAAATCTGATTTTAATGATACATATAATATACCTATGTAGGATAACAATTCAAATATTGAAGGAATCTATTAGAGAAGATCAAGGAATCAAGGAAGTTACTACGAGATGGAAGAAATCAATCAGGAAACTTAAGGAAAGAAATCAATCAACAAATCAATGGACAACTACGATGGAAAGAATCAATCAAGCCTAAACTTAAGGCATCAATCAAGTCCAGTACATTCAATCCGGAAGATTGAAGCAGAAAAGAAGCATCAAAGATCTTGTGAGATGATTAATCAAGCTGTTAATTTTTGGAAAGACCAACAATCAAGCAGTAAACCCACATCATCAAGATCTGTAGAAGGAAAGTTATCAATGTCCTCTCATCAAGGAAGACCAACGGCAAATAACCTTATTCTTGGAAAGAATCAATTTCTTTCTAGGGATCAAATCTCTTTAGCAAACGACCTTCACCAAAGTATTTATACTCAGCATCAAGCCTTAGACAAACATACTTTGATCGAACCAAATACCCTCTCTTTGTTCTACTGCTAACAAATATTGTAGCTCTCTAAGACTTGTTGTATAACAAGTTAGAGAAAAAAGAGAGAACAACATTGGTGAGGCATTGTATCAATAGAGAGGAGTGATATAGGAACTAAGTGATCACGTCAATTCCATTGTACTCGAAGAAACGCATTCACTAAACTCCCTTGCAACCTAGGGGATTGTACTAGAATTCACATTGAATCCGAACCAGTATAAAAAATAATCCAGTGGCGTACGCATGATTTTTCATAAGTGGTATCATTATTTCTAGTAAAAGGGCTGTAACAGTCAAAAAATATTTTGTGGCACCAAGGGAGTTCGAATCCAAGACATCTTGAAGCTAACAACCACTAGATTACTAAAATGTTATGTTGCAAGCGGCGTCACTTTAAATGGTTTTATCTTGTATTTCTGTTTTACTTATTATTTTTATATATATAAATAGTAAAAAAATTCGGTAAAGTGGTGTCCCGCGATACCGCTTGCCACCATGTAAATCCGCCCCGGTTTAATCCCTACATTTATTTTCAGGGTCTTATATTCTGCTTTTATAACTGTTAATTCATTGCATCCAGTCGATTAATTAGAAAACTAATCAGCTAACATAGTTTAAATCTAAAAATATACAATTCATCCCAATATATTTTCTATTAATATGTAATTTTTTTTTATGTACATGTATAAATTAAACTCAAACAGAACATAAGAAAATAAGAAAAAGTAGCGAGTATCACTGAGTTCTTAGTTCCTACTATCCCTTTCCATTTGCCTTTAATAACCAGTCATATCCAATTACTTGCTGGTCCACACCTTGATTTGAAAAAATTACTTACTGGTCCACGTATCCATCTTTTAAAAGAAGGAATAAAAACGAAATACCAGTAATGCATGCATCGGCCAGAATACCTATCCATTAAAATTTTCCAAAATCATTATGATTCTTTAATTCCACTTGGACATTCTAATCTTCAACATATCACAACTAACTAAAAATGAAATGTCAACAATAAAAGATCCCTCGTAATTCCACAACTAAAGTTTCGAGAGGATAATGTGTATATATGCTTAATTAAAAATAGCACAAGCTAGTTAGTTTTCGGACTGATTATTCAAAAATAATCAGTATTTATAAAGTTATTGAAAATAATCACTATTTTACTGCAACACAGAAAGTTCCAGCATAATATACTGGAGATCGGTGCACCTGTGTATGAACTTCCACTATATTATGTTGGACTCCAACACACTGAAAGTTCTAGTATAATATACTGGAGATTGAGGCACTAGTGCCCCAATTTTCAGTATATTATGATGGACCGATATATTATACTGAAACTCCAGTATATTATACTGGAGTATTTTTTTCAAATTTTAAACAATATTTTTGTTCAGATTTATCTTTACATGAAAAGTGGCTAAATTTCTATTACTTTTGAAATTGTGGCTATTTTTGAATGATTACTTGTAAATCTGGGTATTTTTTAATTTCACCCCAGGCCTAAGCCCTATTTGTAAGGTAAAGAGGTTGTTTCCAATAAACTCTCGGCACAAGGAATATCACAAATTCAAATATCAAGTAACCTCTAGCCACTACTATTATCTTGTAGTAAGTCTTTCATGCCCAGGGGTGGATTCAAGATTTAAACTATATGGGTTTAACCTTTAAAGTTTTTAGCACTAAACCACTATATTTTTAAAGTTATCAAGTTATATATTATTTATTATAATTTTAATAAATTTAAAATATTAATTTATTAAAAATATTGAATTCAGTTGAACCGGATACTAAAGTGCTGGATCCACCCCTGCGTCCAACCCTATCTGTTTATAAAGAATTAACATAAATTTAAATTATATATATTATTAGTGTAAAAAAAATATAGCAGGTTACCTATCTTACTTTTAATTTTATGAAGGCTTGTATGTAAACTTAAAACTTAAACTCATTACTTCTTTTGGTCTAAAATATGTAATTTTTTTAATATTTTAACACAGATTAAGAAATCTACTTTTTAGTATTAATTAGCAATAAAATTGACCATATTAACCTTTACTATCTCATATAAACACTCTCAACACATATTCCAACATTATTTACTCGAAGGACAATATAGGAAAAAAATAATTAATTTATTTTTAAAATCTGAAAAAATTACTTATTTTGGACCATAAAAAAAACTAAAAAATTATCTATTTTGGACCGGAGAGAGTAACAAAATAGAGAAAACTTAAAAAATGGTCACTTGCAACTGCTAAAATACGCATAAAAAACTCGCAAAGTAACAACGAATGAGCATCTCATTGTTATCTAGTGCTCCATGCCCCCCACACGTGCGCCCATGAATGAACTCTATATTTAAGTATTAACCATATCCTATGAGGATCTCAAAATATTCTTAGCTTTGGTTACTTAATTACTTAATAACTCCAAATTGTCACCTTTTATGCTTTAATTAATGGAGATAATTTAGCGACCAAGAGATTACGATTCGATTACAGTATAATTCATTACTAACTCCGTGAAAATTTATCAATATTTTCTCACTAATTATCCAATATATCTCAACCATATCCTATGACAATCTCAAATATTCAGAACTTCGATTATTGAATTAACTTATTAAATTAACACTTTTCAGTCTTAACAGACAAGTTAAGTCAAGTGGTGAAAACAAATACTACCCAAAAAATAAGTGCCTATAGAGTTACAATTGAAATTTACGTTATAATGTATAAAGTGAGTAATTACCAATTTCTTCCCATTACGTACCCAAAATATCCCCAACTGTCCTCACCACCCCAACCTTAAAAAAGAAAGATTCTCAATGCCATTATTTGTAATTTAACGCCATCTGGTTCCCTGGCGACACCAAAACCAATGGGCTGATATATGAAAACTAACAGCAGTTTGTTGGCTATCAATTTTCATACTACAACTACTAATAAATTAAAAAACCAATAAAACAAACCCAAAAAAATAAAAAATAAAAAGGGACACCATAGTCATTACAAATTGTGGCGAGGACGAAACTGGAAAGCAGCAAAATTTTCCTCGGACAGTATACTCCTCTCTTTCAGTATGCAAATCCATTCGGTCGGTTTCTCGCCGCCGTTTTCCTACTCCGTGAAGACGACGTCGTTGAAGAAGAAGAAGAAGAAGAAGTACAAGATTTAGATGCTTGAGATTTCATATTATCTCTTTTCTTTGTGTTGAAACTCTCTTCTTCATCCTTAAAAATCTGTTTGCACCTGCACTCCACGCTACAAAATGCCCATTCTCCCCTATATTAAATGCAAAAATCACTGGACCCATTAATTTTGCATATTTAGTTAAAACTTTTAAATATAATAAAAGTTTAGATTTAGATGAATAGTATATATTTGAGCAGAGTATAGCGCTTACTTGTACATGTAGATATCTTTTCCAGGTAAGAGTTTCTGTTTACAAAGGAAACAGGAATCAAGAAACCCACACGCTGCCGGAGATTTACGCCGGGAAAAAGGAGAAGAAGGAGTGGTCGGAGACGTAGGTTTCATAACCATACTAGCTTTGTTAACAATCTGCCAAGTAGAAGCAGTCATAGTAGTACCAGCTACAGTAGCAGCAGTACAACTAATATCTCTATAACCTTCGAGTACTACACTGAGTCCCACCATCTCATGGCCTTTTGACAGCGGAGGAAGGCGGAGGAGGAGGGCGGTGGGTAATGATAGGGAAATATTTTGTTTATGCTAAAAAGCTTCAACGATTTATATTGCTAAATAGGAGTTGGCTGAAAAGAAAGGGGTGAAGATTACTGTTATTAATTGCAGCGAGAAATTTTATTATGTGTTTTATACAACTTATATTAATTGTACGAGATAATTTTATTTATCTTATATTTTTATGAATCCAAATTTTTAACATCTAAAATATAATATTGGGATTTATAAATTTATTAAATAAAAAGAAATTTATATAACTAATATTAATGGTATGATATACAAAATAAATTTTTTGGAGCGGGTAAAAGGGCGGGTCCCCCCAGCTACAGCAGAGAGAAATTGGCAGTAAGAAAGGACGAGTATCGTAGCAATGATCTAAACTTGTAATGCTTAGTTGAATGCCACGTTATCCATATTGTGGACTCTTTACCTTAACTCTCATCTCCTATTTTCCATTTTCCATTTTCTTTTTTAATCAATCTTTTACCCTTGTTTTGTCGTTTTGTAGAGTATTTCCCGAATTAATTTCACGGATTTATATTTTTGGGGAATTTTGATGATCTACTCCAAGATGTCTCGTAACAAAGAATGGACGAAATTTGGAACATTAGGTAAATTCAGATTCTCATTTATTTGGTTTTTGAAATAAAATTTATATTTAAAAGCCCTATAAACTTACTATAAAACATAATTTAATGGTTAATATGTATACAAATAATTGTCAAAAAGAAGTTATTCAGTCCTCAAATAATAATAATGTCTTTTTTTTTTTGGAAATTTTAGAAGTATTGAGGTGAAGTAATAAGGCATGACATGCCGTGATTTTAGATTTCGAAGACATGACCCTCGATAAGAAGGTGCAGAAGTCGAACATTAAGGTTGTAAGTTATGAGGCAATCGAGCATTTTTCCACTTTGTTTCTGGTGGCAAGACTAGACTAATTATGTTTCGGCTTGTTGTTAGTGGTTTATGTAGCTGCCAGTCTTTTTCCTATGGCATTAGAATTGGTTATTGTTATTGCTTTTACATTTATTTTCTGTCTCTTACAAGTATCTTGTATGGGTCAGAATCTGACCCCACGATAATTAATGAAGATAAACGTATCTTGAACTAATCCATAATTGATAAGAATCATGGCCACTACCTTATAACATGATTATATTCTCATTCAGTAAGGTGGACAAAGGTACGGCTTACCCGCCTCCCCATGGGGACGAAATCTCAATGTGATCACGGCCATTCACTTTCTACTCATGGAGCTCACAATTGTAAATACTAGAAGAATGAATCCCAAAAGAGGGGGGGATCTTCTTCTTCTTTACTATTCTCCAGAAAGAGAGAGAGAGAGAGAGGGAGAGAGAGAGAACATGCAAGAAATACCCATCTCATGGGAAGATAAAACACTATTGTAAGGCTCTAAACCTCTTCAAGAAGAGGAAGACCAAATCAATACCATCAATAAAAGCTGTCAATACTTCTTATCCTAATCTTGAGTGTTTTATTATTATTTCTTTCACATGGTTCATGGATTATTACGATTTGCTATGATTGACTCGTAACTCATGTATATTGTTTTGTATTTATAAAGTATATGATAACTTTTGTGTTCAACAATTTGGCGCCGTATGTGGGGATTTCCTAGCAAAATCGCGTAGTATTTCCCGGAACCAAAAGGAAAGAAGAAAAAAAAAAAAAAGAACAACCCCGCTCGAGCAAGCCAAAGCAGCATTTCAGACAAGGGGAGCTCGAAAATCTCAAATAAAGATCCAAGTCCTCTCTCTCTCTCCGATCCTCGATAGTGCTGATCGTGGCAAACTCAACCCGAATGTATGAGTGGGCACTATTACTCTTACCCGTATAGTGACGGGGTCAATTTCCACATAGAGTTAGAATTTTGGAATGATAATCGTGTTGCATTAGAGTTGAGTCTTGACTTCTAGATTAGATTCTAACATCTTTGGTGTTTTCAAAGTATCAACTATTTTATTTTCTACTATTGAATTGTCTAAATTATGCTAAAGACTATTTCTAAGTATGATTTTTCTAATGGGATAAAGGGGACTAGGGAAGTAGCTTAAGCCTAGGTGGAATAACTAACGGGTATGGAATTTCAATGCGAAGATGATATATGGGATATTAGGATAGATGTTGCTCTAAACTTTCATTCTCACACCTCTCGGTAGAGAGAACAATTTTGCCCAATTGACTCTCTCGAGACCAATTGGGTAGGCTAATTTGCCCAAGCAACTATAGGCTCAAGTAGGGTAATTACTCTCTCGAGGTTTATACCCGTTACTTGGGACTACCATTCTCATGGGTCCATCCCAAGTTCTTGTTGGGATTGAATGAGAGGTTTTAGATCCTCTTTCTCAAGTAGAGACCAAACCCACAAAAGTAGACTTCATGTTTGCAACCACAAAATCCCAATTAAATACTTTCATTCAACCCAAAGCCAATTACCCACAATCATCCATGCATTTAATCTCCTAACCCGTCAATTACCCACACTAGGGTTGGGCTACAACCCTAGCTATGGGTTTAGCTAGACATAGAAATTGAAGAAGAAGAAGAAATTAAAGCTAAAAATGACATAATAATTAATGGAAAATGAAATTCAAAGTCAAACTAGTACAAAATTGCCTAAAATAGGTGTATAAAGGTTGCTCACGAGCTCTTGCCCTACAGTGTATCGTATATTATGACCTAAAAAAGAAAAAGAAGCTATTTATACGACCCTGAAATTTTTTAGACTAAAATGCCCCTGCGGGACTCACGCGGACCGCACACTTTTATCGTGCGGCCGCGTAGGGCAACTGGGCTGCTGGAGGTCCTCTGCTGGAACGAACCACACACTTTTGTCATGCGGCCACGTGGGAACAGTGACGCGGACCACATACTTTTGTCATGCGGCCGCGTGGGGACAGTGACGCGGACCGCATACATTTGACATGCGGCCACACTGTACAAATCCTCTGCTTGCATGGCCTCTGATCCTTCATCCACGATGGCCGCACTGATATGTCCTGCGGCCGCGTGAGCACAGTAACGCGGACCGCACTGTTTTGTCTCGCGGTCCGCGTGGGTCTGATCTGCATTTGAGGTCTCTCTGAAGTTCACCTGCGCGGCCGCACACCAAATCAGTGCGGTCCGCGCAGCTCTTTCTTGATTCTCCTGGGTCTCTGAACTAGCCTGTGCGGCCACACACCAAAATAGTGCGGTCCGCACAGGCTTCCCTGAAGTCCATTCTCTTTTTGTTGGCACTTTGCTGGTTTCACTCCTTTTTGAGCCGCTTTGATGGTATTCATCCTCTATTCGCGCAAACCTGCAAATTAGCGCACTTGTAAGTAGTTCAGAGCCACTTAATCACATTTTATGCACAAAGCTAAGGTAAGACGGGGTTAAAAATCATGCAAAATTCCTAGTTATCAACTCCCCCAAACTTAAACCTTTGCTTGTCCTCAAGCAAATCAAAACTAAGACCTAACCTTCAGAGAAAAGACACCAATTCACCCCTACTTGTCCGGGGTAACCTCACAAACATCAATTGGGACTAACAATTGCCCCTAATGCAAATGTATCATTGACACCTTTTTGAAAACTTTTAAGCATTTTGGTTCAAGTGTGACACAAGAGCTTCAAGGGTTGACTCGATCCATCAAGGAGCCTTTCTCAAGCACTCTGGTTATTGTGGACCCCAAACTTACACACCCTCGGCTCTCCCCAAGTGCATCTCACCTTTAAGGGTATTTGCACTCAATATCAATGTGGAGAATTTCACACTCGCGCTCTCAAAGAAGAGACCCTAAGCCCGACACTAGGTACCATAGGCTTGCCCTTTATGTAAGTATCCACTAATGTAGGCTCTTCTCGACTTGAGATCATATAGGACTTTTTGGGAGTCATTGTGAAGGCTTTTTGGGTAGGGTAGAAATTTGGTTCTTAGTGGTTCAACCTTCCCTAAAGCGTTTCTTTTGATTCATTCATAGAACACCTTTTTGACTCTTTTTGGCATTTCCTCTTTTAAGGGGTGAAAGAGAGGCACCATGGCACTCTTCCATTTTGCAATTTGGCACTACCTCTTTGATCAATTCATTCTCATTTTTCCTTCTTCCTTTTTCACTTATCAACACTTTTTGGTCCCCCATTTTGGGTCTTTTTCAACTTCTCGCTTGTTTTTCTCTTTGTTTCCTTTTTCTTCAAGCCTTTTCCTTTTCTTATTGCATTTGTGCCTTTTTGCCACTTTGGTGCCTTCCTTGTTCATATCTTGTCTTTCCTCCCCCAAACTTATGCTTTTGCAATCACTTTAAGGGAAGGTCTTTGGGTGCCAAGAGAAGGTCTAAATTGGGTATAGGCTTGCACTTTGGTTTATGAAGAAATAAGGCTTTAGGCTCAAAATGGGTGACTAGGGATTCATTTATTGGTAGGTTGGAAGGAATGATTCATGCTATGTTCATTTGGATCAAAGGTGGCCTACATTCACTTCTCAAGTCAAGTTTCACCTAGGATTTTGCCTCAACAAACATTCGGGGCAAGTTCTAGACCATCGGTACGGTGCTTGGGCTCACAATTCTACTTTCTCACCACACTTACACTCGGAGATCACCAAGAAATGGAGTCGAAGGCCCACAACAACCTCGGAATAGATTCGAGCACACTTTGGTCCATATGACCAATCGATGGTTGTTCGATCAACACAAGACTCTCAAGGCCACAACTTTCACCAATCTAGACACAACTTGATGTCTTTGACCATAAGATCGGAGACAAATGTGCTAGGCCCAAGTGAAGTTCGCCCGAGGTACCCTTAACCAACAAAAAAGTTTGAAAAACAAGAATAAAAAAGAATAAACTGACTCAACCCTTAAGAAAGTTGTCACGCTATCTATCATAGGGAAGAGCCACCCGGTTCACACAACACTTTACCCTTGGAAAGAACCGTGGCATTAAGAAAACCAAGGGTTTATTGAAAACTTAAAACAAAGTCTAATTATTCTACGAGAATAACCAAAAATGAAAAGAAAATGAACTATGAACAAAGATGGATCCATATATACAATCAAAAGAGTGTTCAAAAATGAAACTAAAGTAGATGAAAGCGTTAAAATATATACAAATACTACATCTACGAATGTACTAAAAGTAGTCAAATATATACAACCCAAAAATCAAAAAGTAGGGCACACCCCCACGAATAAAAGCTAGCATTGTCCCCAATGCTAACTTTCAAATAAAGAGCAAAGATAAAGAATATAGATGGCCCCTCAAGCCTGATCAACAGGGTGACTCTGACCGGCTCCCTCGTCCGCTGTGATAGTGGGGACCTTAGACTGGTCCCCAACCAGCTGTGGTGCTGCTGGGACAGGTGCCTGCTCTGGAGGAGGCTCATCTGCTGCTGCAGGTCCTATTGTGGGTGCTGCTGTGGGTGCACTAGAGGATCCCTCATTCTGATGACCACTCCCTCAGTGTTGGGGAGCTTCCTCTTCTTGCGTGGCCTAAGCTCCTCCTGCGGCTGCTCCGGCTATGGCTCTATGGATGGCTCACCAAATAGGAGATCAAGGGGCAACTGGTCAGCTACCGGTTTGTCCACCTGCTCCTTTATCTCAGCAACTGACTCTGTTGAGGCCTTGGTCTTCCTCAGCTTTTTGTGCTCCCAAGCAAGGCTTTTGAGTGTCCTTGCTATGTGAATCAACCGCCTTTTCCAAAGAATCCTGATTCTTCATCATCTTTTCCTGGTTGTCCAAGATTTTCTTCAGTGTCTCCTTAATAGAAGATGGGACCTCCACCGTCATAGGTGCACTGTGGGACTGAACTACTGTCGTCAAGGTAGACAACTTGGATGTCGCAACTGACATCCAGTTGTTCAGACTGGTCAATTTATAGGACAGCTAGTTGGCAGTGAACCGGTGTGTCTTGGATACTGGAATCTCCGGATCAGCTGTAGAGGAGGAAGGTGTTGTAGATGGACCTAGAGGGAGTAAAGTGGTCTGCTCAGTAGTAGTGACAGCTGGTTCCTCAGACTGGCCAGCTGTCGTAGAAGTGGTGGCTTGGCTCTTCTTGGCCGTCTTAGGGTTGTCCGGATCCTTTTGATCATACCACGAGTATGCCCCCGCCGGAGGCACCAGAACATCAAATTTCTTCTTTTTCACTTTCAACTCACGGAAGTACATGGTCAATGTGTTGGGGAAGGGGTAGTTCGTCTTGGTCTCATTGGCCACCTTTGAGATGACTCGGTACATGATATTCCCCACATTCAATGGGAATCCTGCCATGATCGACGCTACCAACACAGCTTTATCAATTGGCACAGAATGGTCATGAGTAGTGGGATCCAACCGGTTGCAAACAAAAGTCAACCACCCTTTCGCTTCGAAGCTAAGGGTGTTCCTATAGATCTTCTCTTGTGCTTTAAGCCACACCGGAACAGTTTCGGGAGCCGCTAGCACCTCTGCTAACCATGGTCGTGCCTCCTCCTTCTGGGCTAACTTCTCAAGATACTGAGACTCATCTTCCTCAGCAAACCCCAGAAACTCATTCGGTGACTTCCCATCGAACAACACAATCTGGTCCCTAACTTTGGTGGCAGTGGAGTCCCGGACTAGATGGTGAATATTGACGTAGAACTCCTTCACCATATGTTCATTATCATTCTTGACCCGTTCTCTGAAGAAAGCCCAACCCTCTCTTGTATGGAACTGTGCTTGCACATGAGGGTTGTGCGGAAGTAGGTCCCCATCTATAAACCTCAGCTCTGGGATCAACCTCCTCTTTGGCCACCACTCTCGGAACTTGTGCCATGCTTGTTGACTAACAAATCTGTTCGCCCACACATTGGGATCCCTGGTACGCTCTATTCCCCCAACTTGTGGCTCACCTCCCTCACCCTGGCCTCCGCTCTCCCCCGATAATGAAGTTGTGGGAGAAGTGGAGTACTCGTCATCACTGTTTGGCTTGTCAGCTCGAGACTCATCAGACGGGTCTGAGACTACATTGACTAGCTTGGATGTGGCCTTGGAAGTGTCTTTGGAAGTAGCTTCTGTGGGTTGATCTCCCTCTGGGGATGAAGATGGCATGAGAGGGACTAAGACTTCTATGTGGGAGGGGGCAGACTCCGATGTGATACTCCTTGAAGGCACGTAGTCACTCCCCGTGGAATGATAGGCCACTCTATCAGCTTCTCGAATGATCTTTCGGGTTTTATTTATATTTTCCCGAGCCTCCGGGGTGAGTTTGACTAACCGTTTGCCTTTGCCCACTCGGGAGGGTCCACCCCTCCCGGGTTGTTTACCCCCACGCTGTGCTAACATTTTCTTCATCGCCTGCAAAAATACAATCTAGATTGGTTAGTCGAAGCAATTGAGCAGTATATAATGACAGAATATCATAATTGAAACAAGCACAATGAAGAACAGGAACCATGCGGACCGCATACTTTTGACACGCGGTCCGCACTGGCTAAACATCACCCAGTGGTGTCCTCTGAACATGACCCACGCGGACCACACTGTTTTGTCTCGCAGACGCGTGAGGTCAATGCGGACCGCACACTTTTGCCACGCGGTCCGCACAAGTTAAGCACCCCACAAACAGACTCTCTGAAGTCGACCAACGCGGACCGCACTGTTTTGAGCCGCATGAGGTCGACGCGGACCGCACAGAAATGGACGCGGTCCGCACTGATCAAGCAACACTTATAGCATTCACTGAACCTTGGGCACGTGGTCCGCACTGATTTGGACCGCGGCCGTGTAGGTGTTCTTGACTTGTCAGTCATTCACGCGGACCGCACACCAAAAGTGTGCGGCCGTGTAGGGCAAACTTCCAGAACTGGTAAGGTACCTTTTTGTTTAATTGGGTCCATTTTGTTCAATATCTTATGTCCTAGGTGTCCCTACTCAGTTATTTTAACAATTAAGATTAGCCCTAGTTCTCTAATTGGCATGCTTGATCCTTAAATTATCAATTAAAAGAAGAAAATAAGGAAATTAAGAAGTTATGCTAACATTAATCATGAATTAAAATAATGAATATAATGAATTCAAAGATGAAATATTACCAAGATTGGTTGAATGTTGTAATTGTAACAGATAGTAGACATGAATAGTGAAATTGGGTCTGAGAATGAAAATTGGCCAAAAGGTTTAATGAAGGCTATAGGTCCCTATTTATAGAAAAGGGTGTGGGACCCAGAACTCACCTACCTGCGCGGCCGCAAACTTTTGCACGCGGACCGCGCAGGATTTTGCCTTGTGTGCATTTTACCTAGTAGGTCACGCGGACCGCACTGTTTTGGTGTGCGACCGCGTGCCTAACCTCAGAAACCTCTTCAGTGGTTAAGTTTCCACGCGGACCGCACTGTTTTGTCTCGCGGCCGCGTGGCAAACTTCAGAGACTTGCTCAATTTGACCAACTTCCACGCGGACCGCACTGATTTGTGGTGCGGCCGCGTGGACAAACTTCAGAGACTTGCCATTTTGCCCTTCTCTCTTTCCATCCCATGCGGACCGCACACTTTTGGTACGCGGACCGCGTGGGTCTCCTTGGGTTCAGGACTTCACTTTTCATCAACCCACGCGGACCACACTGTTTTGTAGTGCGGCCGCGTGGCCCAAACTTTAGAGAGCTGAATACTCTATTTTTCCCTGCATTATTTCAACACACTTCCTGCAACACTTCACACACTGTTAGCTCAAAAATCCTATCCTACTGATGAAGAAAATAAAGGAAAATAAAAACACATGGGTTGCCTCCCAAGAAGCGCCTGATTTAATGTCGCGGCACGACGTAAATTACCATCACTTCAAGTGCAACAGTGCCACCACCTGGCTGTCATCCGGTTTCCCCAAGTAGTGCTTCACCCGATGCCCATTTACTCGAAAGATTTCACCATTCCTGTTCTTTAAGTCTAGAGCTCCAAACGGGGTCACACCTACTACCTCAAAAGGGTCACTCCACTTTGACTTGAGCTTTCCCGAAAACAATCTCAACCGGGAATTGAAGAGAAGAACCATGTCACCAACCTTGAACTCCTTGCTTTGAGCATATTTATCATGAAGGTACTTCATCTTGTCCTTGTATAAGGATGAGCTGGAGTATGCATGAAATCTAAACTCGTCAAGCTCATTCAAATGGTCAACCCAGAGATTAGCCGCTACATCCCATTCTAAGTTAAGCTTTTTCAAGGCCCACATTGCTTTATGTTCAAGCTCTACCGGAAGATGACAAGCCTTACCAAACACCAATCGGTAAGGAGACATACCAATTGGCATTTTGTTAGCCGTCCTATAAGCCCACAACGCATCATCTAGTTTCTTGGACCAATCGGTCCTATTTGCATTGACCGTCTTAGACAAGATGCTTTTGATTTCCCAATTTGAAACTTCAACTTGACCGCTTGCTTGGGGATGGTAAGGAGTAGTGACTTTGTGATTAACACCATACTTGGTCAACAATGAATCGAAAGCCTTGTTACAAAAATGGGATCCCCCATCACTAATGATGGCATGGGGGTTCCCAAATCTTGTAAAGATATATATCTTCAAGAAGTTCACAACACTCCGGGCTTCGTTGTTAGGAAGAGCCACGGCTTCTACCCACTTCGAAACATAGTCCATTGCTACCAAAATATATGTGTTTCCACAAGAACTCACGAACGATCCCATGAAGTCAATGCCCCAAACATAAAAAATGTACACTTCTAGAATGGTGTTTAGGGGAATCTCATCTCTCTTTGAAATTCCACCCGCTCGTTGAAATGCATCACATCTCTTCACTAGATCACTAGAATACTTGAAAATTGTCGGCCAATAGAATCCACAACTCAAGACTTTAGAGGCTGTCCTTACTCCCCCATGGTGACCACCATAGGAAGAGGAATGGCAAGCTTCCAAGATGCTCATTTGTTCGCTATCCGGGACACATCTTCTAATCACTCCCTCCGTGAAAATTTTGAACAAGAACGGATCATCCCAATAAAAGTCCAAACTCTCCCTCTTTAGCTTTTTTCTTTGGTTGGAAGAGAGCTCACAAGGAATCACACCGGACACTAGGTAGTTGGCTACATCGCCAAACCATGGCATATCATTCATTGACACCGCAAGAAGTTGCTCATCCGGAAAAGAATCATTGATTTCAAGGCCGTTTGAAGGCCTCCCCTCCTCCTCTAGACGAGACAAGTGGTCCGCCACTTGATTTTCACTCCTTTTTCGGTCCACAATCTCTAGATCAAATTCTTGGAGAAGAAGCACCCATCTCATCAATCTCGCTTTGGAATCCTTCTTTGTCATTAAGTACCGGAGGGCGGCATGATCGATATGGATTATCACTTTCGCCCCCATAAGATAAGGACGAAATTTCTCCATGGCAAACACAATGGCTAACAACTCTTTCTCCGTGACGGTATAATTCCGCTGGGCCTCATTCATTGTTTTACTTGAATAGTACACTGGGTGGAACATCTTGTTGAGCCGTTGTCCAAGTACCGCACCTATCGCCACATCACTAGCATCACACATTAGTTCAAAAGGCAAATTCCAATTTGGCGCGGTGATTATGGGGGTTGTTGTCAATTTATGCTTTAGCAACTCAAAAGACTCCATTCATTTCTCATCAAATACAAACTTTGCATCTTTCTCCAAAAGTCTACACAAAGGGTTCACAATCTTGGAAAAATCTTTGATGAATCGCCGATAGAATCCGGCGTGCACAAGGAAACTCCTTACACCCTTGACAAAGTTGGGTGGAGGGAGCCTTGAAATGACTTCAATCTTTGCCTTGTCGACCTCAATACCATATTTTGAAACTTTATGCCCCAAGACAATTCCTTCTTTCACCATAAAGTGGCATTTTTCCCAATTAAGCACAAAGTTGGCATCTTCACACCTAGCCAATACACGGTCCAAATTTGATAAGCAATCATCAAAGGAATCTCCCACTACACTGAAATCATCCATAAATATTTCGAGAATGTCTTCCACCATGTCGGTGAAAATCGCTATCATGCACCTCTGAAACGTGGATGTGGCATTACACAATCCGAATGGCATTCGAGAGAAGGCGAATGTGCCATAGGGACATGTAAAGGTAGTCTTCTCTTGATCTTCCGGGGCAATGAGGATTTGATTATACCCCGAATAACCATCCAAGAAACAATAATAAGCTCTACCCGCCAAGCGATCCAACATTTGGTCCAAGAACGGCAATGGAAAATGATCCTTCCTCGTCACCTTGTTAAGCTTTCTATAATCCATACAAACTCTCCAACCCGTAACAGTACGAGTAGGGATTGGCTCATTCTTTGCATTGGTGATCACGGTCATGCCGCCTTTCTTGGGAACACATTGGACCGGGAAGTCCAAGAACTATCCGAGATTGGGTACACCACACCGGCATCCAACCATTTTATAATCTCTTTCTTGACGACCTCTTGCATAGCCTCGTTCAATCTTCTTTGATGCTCCAATGATGGGCGAGCATTCTCCTCCAATATTATTTTATGCATGCAAAACGCGGGGCTTATTCCCCGAATGTCCGCCAAAGACCTAAGTACTCATATCTGAGGTGAGGAGGAAGTGGTTTCAACTCCAACACCGGCGGCTCTTCAATCGATGGCTTTGTATTAGGAGTCTTTCGGTTCTCAAGATCCAATGATAACTTCATTGGCTCATAGGAGTACGAACCCATACCATGTACGGCATTCACGCATTCCACACGTTTGAATCTTCGTTGGTCTCCATGTTTAGAAGTACCGCCTCAATAGGATCCTCAACATTGATCATGGCACTCGTGTCATCCACTATCACCGCCATGACAATGTCCACAATCGAGCACACTTCGATGCTATTTGGTTGGCGTATGGATTTGCACACATGGAAGACCACCTTCTCATCACCGACTCTAAATGTCAATTCACCGGCTTCAACATCCACAAGAGCTTTCCCGGTAGCCAAGAATGGCCTACCAAGAATAATAGGCACCTCAAAATCAACTTCACAATCAAGTATGACAAAATCGGCCGGTAGAATAAACTTGTCAACTCTAACTAGCACATCATCAATGATTCCCAAAGGCATTTTCATAGAACGGTCCGCCATTTGCAACCTCATTGATGTTGGACGAGGTTGTCCAATACCCAAGGTTTTAAAGACGGAGTATGGCATGAGATTAATACTAGCACCCAAATCACAAAGTGCTTTGGCAAAATTGGCACACCCGATAGTACAAGGAATAGTAAAGGCTCCAGGATCTTCTAACTTGGGAACCATGGAATGAACTATGGCACTCACTTGGTGAGTCATTGTTATCGTTTCACAATCCATTGACCTCTTCTTCGTCACCAAATCCTTCATAAATTTCGCATACCCGGGCATTTGTTCAAGTGCCTCCACCAAGGGCACATTAATGGTCAAGCTTTTCATCATCTCTATGAACTTTTTAAATTGATTATCTCCTTTTTGCTTTGCCAATCTTTGAGGATATGGTGGAGGAGGCCTTGGTAAGGGTGCCTTGGCCTTTGGAATAGATGGCTCGGGAATATCAATAGTGTGTTCCCTAGACGGGTTCACGATATCTTGGGACTCAATCCCGGCCTCATCCTCAATGTCAATCCTCACATCATTTGTTGCAATAGGTTCATCAACCACACGGTCATTATTCACTTGCATGTCATCATCATTCAAACAAGCTTCCGCATCCACAACTCGATTCTCATTTGATGCATTTACAACACCGCCTCTTCCACTCCTAGTTGTCACAGCCATCACATGATTGTTCCCTCCCTTTGGGTTCACCACCGTGTCACTTGGTAGTGCACCTTTAGGTCGGGAGTTTAAAGATTAAGAAAGTTGGCCGATTTGCACTTCCAAATTCCGGATTGAAGTATTATGAGAAGCTAGTTGGGCATCTGAATCTTGATTCTTTTTCATCATTTGCTCGAACATGCTTTCAATGCGACTCATATCATTGCCCGAAGAACTTGATCCTTGTGAATGGAAAGAGGTGGATTGTTGGGTTGTTGGTACATAGGAGCTCTTTGAAAACCTTGCCCCCAATTGTTTTGATTACCACCATTGTTCCACCCGCCTTGATTGCTATTGTTCCCCTAATTGTTGTTGTTACCACTCCAATTGCCACCATCATTCCTAGTGTTGTTCCAATTATTGCCCTGGTTGTTCCACTCTCCACCATCATTCCTATTGTTGTTATTATTCCAATTGCCTCTTCCTTGATTGTTCCCCCAATTGCCTTGGGAATGCCATTGTTGGTTGTTTTGGTTTCCTCTATTGCCTTGAAAATTGTTCACATATTGACAATCTTCATCTTGATCATCAAAGCCATCATTAGAAAATCCTCCATCATTGTTGTTCTCATTTTGATCATATTGGCTTTGTTGCGCTTGTTGCCATCTATTCCTTCTTTTCAACATTGAACATTCTCCATAGAATTCACTTGGCGAGGATTTTGCACTTGTTGAAGTTGAGCTTTCGCCAATTGATTCATGGTTGTAGTGAGTTCGGCAATGGCTTGTCCATGGTCATGCAACTCTTTATGTAGATGAATAACATTCGGATCTCCTTGAGGTACATTCGCCCGACTTTGCCATGCCGAAGAAGTGTCGGCCATTTGATCCATTACTTCACATGCTTCCTCCAAAGATAGTTTCATGAAATTGCCTCCCGCTAGTTGGTTCACAATGCATTGGTTCGCCGTGTTGATCCCCCTATAGAAAGTTTGTTGAACCATAGCATCGGTCATGTCATTGTTCGGGCACTCTTTCACCATAGTCCGATATCTCTCCCAAATTTTATGCAATGGCTCCGTTTGGTTCTTGCTTGAAGGCTAGAATATCATCTCTCAATGCCGCCATATGAGTTGGGGAAAAGAACTTGGCAATGAATTTATCCGCCAATTCGTCCCATGTAGTGATAGAATGATTCGGCAACCTCTCCAACTAATCTAGCCCTTTACCCATCAATGAGAAAGGGAAAAGTCGCAACCGTAAAGCATCTTCGGACACATTGGTTTGCTTGCTTCCCCTACAAGTATCCACGAACCCCTTCAAGTGCTTGTAGGTAATTTGATTTGAGGCGCCCGTAAAATACCCTCGTTGCTCCAATAGTGTCAACATCACATTTGTAATTATGACTCATACTCTTCTGATTGTAATTATCAAATGCTAATTGTATTCAAATAGTAGGCTAATTGTGTAACGATTTCGATCAGTCACATGATTCTTAACTTTGTAATTAGCTACTTGTTTTAAGCTACGTCATTTTCAGTTGCTATTAAACTATTTAAGATGAACAAACAGACATCAAGCTAAACTAATTACCACATGCTAATTCAGATTATTATTGTGGTTATATGCAAGTTACAAGAATATTTTTTGAGCTAAGTGAGTTAGTTTTTAACTAATTAACCTATTTTTTTAGAACTAAGCTAAGTGATTACGGTTACTTCTACTCTAATCTATATCCTATCTATTACATTATATTTAGCATCATCTCATGTTTTCATATATTTCAGTTATACAACTATTTCCTATCAAATTACAAAGTATCTATTTGTGTGATAAAGTAAGAACATATAATAGTAACAGAAATAGTCTTCTTCTGAAAATCAACTCATAGAATTCATTCTTCAATATCAGCTTCCAATTACATGTTTAAGTAGTAGTTGTATACCTGGTATTGAAAAGAAGGGGAAGATGGAAAATAAACAGGGCGGTGAAAGTACAGCAACAACAACAGTAACAACCAACAGTAGCTTCAACACCTCAATCCAGAAAATCCCAGCAATATGGAGAAAAACCAGTAAAAATAGAGAAGGAAAATATATTCCGGAATTTCTCTTTACTTTCTCTTTCTAGCTTTGAACTCTCTTCAATTCTCAAAATAAACTCTCAAAAATTAAATTTTGTCTGTGTATACTTCTGTATCCAGAGTGTATATCGAGTTTATACTGCTCTCTTTGTTTCCTTCTCTTCCTTTTTTTTCCTCTCTTTTTTCCACCTCTTTTTTCATAAATCTTCTCTTCTATTTATAGGCAAGAATTTCGAAAATTTTCAGATTTTTTTTATTAAAAAGAAAATATTTTTTAATTTAAAGAAAACCCACTAATCCATGTTTTCCTCTCCTTGTTTTCTTCCTTGATTTCCTTGCCCCCACTACTTTATGTTATGTGATTATGATTATTTATGGCTAAAAAATCTGAAATTTTCTTTTTGGGCCAAGGGGTTTTGGGTTGGGTAAGGGTGCTTAGGATTGAGCTTGTAACTTAATTTGCAAGATGGCCCAATCCAAATTTTTTCTATTTTGTTCTTCTCCATTATTCAACTTCCTAATTAATAAAGCCCAAAATACTAAGATTAATTTATAAAAACTAAAATTATCTTGAAATACTAATTAACTCATAATAATAATTGTCACCTAAATTTAAATGGTAATTAAAATACAATCACACAATTTGGACATTAAAGGCAAAAATGCAAAAGATGCCTATTTTTTGTGATTTTCATTTTGTAAGATAAAATTAATTACTCCTAATTGTAGAATTAAATCCTAAATGCAAATGCGATATATTTTTTTATTTTTTTTAATTTAACAAATAAATATGCACAAAAAAAGGACATTAAATTCGCAACAATTATAAAAACAAAGAAAAAATTCTGTTTTATTTGAATTTTGTGGGAATAACTCATATGTAGAGTAAAAATCACGTGCTCACAAACCTTAAGCACGCCACAACTCTCCATACAAGGGGACCAACATGAGCTAAACATATTTTTAAAAAACGACAATATTCGAGAATAACTGGATCAATGGCACGGGTAAATCCTAGAATGAAAGGATAAGTGTAAACGCAAGAAAAACCGGCTCTGTAAGAAGATATTCTCTGGTTAGGGTTGAGGATAACTGTGAGAGTACTATCTTTCCAACAGCAATCTTTTTGAACGATTGAGATCAGCGGTTCAGTAATTAAAGAAGGTATTTATCAAATTTTTCTAATTTAAGCATTGCTCACAAAGAGATTCTTTATCATGCTCAAAAGATAGATCCGACAGTACGATTTCTTCTATTGTTGGCTCTTGAAGGGGTTCAGAAGGTTCTTTTCCCTTAGAAGAGGATTTGTTGGATAAAGCACCTCTAGAGGAGATGCCAGAACTAGAAAGGATGGTAGAACCAGAGGTACCACCACGTGACGATGCTGCACTACGAGGGGCACCTCCTCTACCTCTTCTATGTCTTGCGGGAGCATTGGGAAAACTATCAAGTATTGGAACTCTTCTTGGGTTAGGATGTGAAGATGTCATTGTTGGATAAATTTTTATAGAAGAAAAGCAAAAGGAAGTGAGAAATCATTTGATGAAGAAGATAACCGAGGAAGAAGGAATCGAAAGAGTATATGGAAGCAATTGACGAACTAAGAAGAATAATGATGAAATACCTATAATAAAGGTAACCATCACTTCGTGAATAGTGAAGGAAGAGGCTGCAGAACTGTAGAGCTAGTGAGAAAGTGACACGTATGTGGTGCATTAAATGGAAGGGACAATTGAAACGTCAACACTGACATAACATTTATTGTGACAAAAATTCCCTTTTTAATGAGAATCCACTTCCTAAATATTTAATTGATAAATAAATGGGAAGTAGGGGGACTATCTGTATTGGGAAAAAACTGAATTTTTATTAAAACTGATGTGGCATGACACGTGGATTGGTCAAAAGATCAACAAATAATATTTAATTGAGAAGAGGAGTTTAAAAGTGGACACGAGGAGTAATTTAAATACGTATCACGTATCTAAATGAGGCATTTAAGACTGAGGATTCTTGAATATTCAAAAAAGATACGAAGTTAATGATAGAAGGCACGGGAAAAAGGAAAAGTAAGTAGACACGAGTTCCGTATCAATTTAAGATATTTAGAACCAACGGAACGAAAGACGTCAAACACATGGATTCGAAGACAAAAAGGAGACTACATTCAATATTAAATACCCGATACATTGTAGAATTGCCATTTAATAGGAATGATTGTGCAACAGCATATTCAATGTCATTTATAACTCATAAATTATATCATTAAAACTTAGGTTTCATTCTTCTATCTAGGATCAGCTATAAAAGGAAGAAGTTACATCATTTATAGGGACACGATCAACTATTGTGATCATATTGAAATACACTTTTTCTTTGCAGTTTATTCTTATTATTGAAAGCCTATTATATTCTTTGGTCTCTTCATTATTAGTAACCCGATTTTTCTCTTATTTTCTAGTTTTAATCAAAATTTCATATTTTGGTTAAACAATCAAAACTACCAATTCGAACTTATCTGATTTCATGATGGGTACAATCAAATTATTCCCCTTCAAGCAATAATCATTTATTTTTAACAAAAACGAGTCCAAAAATAATGAACTGAGGATGTTTCACGCTCTAACCAAGAAGTTGCATGTCTTTTTTTCCCCTTAATTAGTTAATGGGTTAAGCAGGCGTTATATACGGAGATTTGGAGGACCGTTTGTCTATTGATCCACAATTAAATTACTACTGTTAAGAATAGAATTCTACTTGGAGTGAATGTCTATCTTGTGGAGAGTTTTACTTTGTGACTAAGTCATAATTTCTCCTATAAATAGAGGGTCTTACCCCATTGTAAATCATCCCAAAATTCAATAAGAATTTCCTCTCTCTCTTTCTCTGCAATATTGTTCTTCTTCTTTTATTATTTCATAACACGTTATCAGCACGAGACTCTACCGTCTCAAGAAGCTCCTTCAGAAGATTAAGGTAATTTTTCTCCTCTTTTTAATTATGACTACATTATGAAAAGAAAGTTCGTTGCCCTTGAAATTTCGGGCAAGAACTATATGACATGGGTGTTGGATGTTGAAATCCACTTAGATGCAATGGGTCTTGGAGACGCCATTAAAGACAGAAATAAAGCATCCACCCAAGACTGTGCTAAGGCCTTGATTTTCTTGCGCCATCACCTTGATGAAGGGTTGAAAATTGAATATCTCACAATCAAAGATCCACTTATTTTGTGGAATGGCTTAAAGGAAAGATATGACAACTTAAAGTTGGTCACCCTTCCACAAGCACGATATGATTGGGCTCATCTGAGGCTCCAAGACTTTAAGTCTGTTTCTGAATATAATTCTGCGATGTTCAAAATTACTTCTAAATTGAAACTCTGTGGAGATACTATCAATGATTATGATATGCTTGAGAAAACGTTTACAACGTTTCATGCCTCCAATATGGTTCTGCAACAGCAGTACAGAGAGAAAGGTTTCAAGAAGTACTCTGAGTTGAATTCTCTTCTTCTTTTGGCTGAGCGAAACAATGACTTGCTCGTGAGAAATCACGAAAATCGACCCACTGGGTCTACACCATTGCCTGAAGCGGATGAGGTATATTCCCATTATGCTAAGCGTGAAAAAGGCCATGACTCTAATCGCAGTCGTGATCATGATCATAGTCGTGGTCGTGACTCTATCCGTAATCGTGATCGTGATCATGGACGTATCCGCGGCCGTGGCCGTAGGCAAGGAAGAAATTTTCCTGGTGTTAATCATCCCCCAAAGAGAAATAACCACAAAAGGTGGAAAGGGAAAGATGAGAAGCCAAAAACAAATGATTCAGAAATTGAATGCTATCGTTGCGGTGGAAAAGGGCATTAGGCAAAAATTTGCCGTGTACCAAGACATTTGGTTGATCTTATTATTTCTCGCTGGATATTTAATTATTTTAATTTTATCGATAACGACGTCAAAGAGATCATCCAACAAAACCCGCGTATGACTAATGAGTTCCAATTCATTTTCATTCGTCAATAAAATGTATAGAAATATTACATGTACCTATACGCTCGAGATCGTTAGGCATCATATCTTATCCTTTAAATTCACTAAGATCGTCGTTGAGAACCACCCGTTTTGACTTGGCCCCAAATATAATAAACTTCATGAGTCTTCTATCACATGAATACCCAATTGATGAAGTACCTAGCAGAATCACTTCCTTTGGAACCCGTATCTTTACAAAGCACAATCCTGAATCCTTCCCCGAGTCTGAACATAAGCCAATAAGGTCAACCATAACACCCTTTAACAATTGCTTTGCTCAACTTATCACTTATGTTCTTTTTCCGTAGCCGAAATAACCCAGAAATATGCTAATAACCAGAAAACCTCACAAGTGGTTAACCATGCTACCCAATCATAGGCGGTGGGACTCTCTCACTTAGCCTGTAGCCACTATTACACAACTCTGAAACTCACCGGGATTCCTTATCTCTTACTGACATAACCTTGCACAATCAACTGCCTAAATTCTCGAATTCGTTCTGTAAAACCCCCTTTTATACTCTAAATCATCAACCACATTCACACGACCGGTCTCTTTGCTGCATATAACCTTGTACTTCCAATTAAACCCGTAGACTTCAATCGCCAACAACTAAAATCCCAAATCATCCCAAACTCTCCTTAAGGTGCGTAATCATCCTACCACCAAGCCCATATGCAACATCTATCACTCTCTTAGTTTGGACAAACTCACTTTTTTAATCAACTACTTGACCTTTGCTTCATACACCTGGTCTTCTAGGAATTTTAGCCACCGTCTGATACTTTTCACACATCTTTCCTCATCCTTTGCTACTCAGTTGTTGCCTTAAATTAAAATCTATCTTCGTGGCACTTGAACCCACAATTGCTGCGAACTTTACACTTTTCGAAAAATCATCCTTCTCATACCATCGATATTAGAAACACTAATTCAATCCTAAAATACCGCGCCCTACGATATCTGACAGCCGCATTTTCGATACTATTTCATAATAGCTTGCTCCAAAGGAGAATTGTAGAAGATCGCAACACCGACGAACTTGGTGCATTTAATTACGACAACGATATCCCCTCATAGAAGAAATCTCCACCACTCTCGCATGTACCAAGTCTCATTACTCTACCATCCTAAATCTTCACAAGCTTAGCACGATTGCCTTTCCCCTACCGGAAATAAATACTAAATCTCTAGATTATGCACTGAGTAAACCTCTCTTCAAGTCATTCAATGTCCCTACACGTGGGAAACATCCTACCATCATACCACTACTGCGGAATAATTGTTCATAAGCATCATGGTAACTTGTGCCTAGCCTCAGAGCCCTCTGAAGTACCTTTACTGGCTGAAATAATAAAATATCCTTCCACAAGGCGACGATAATAGCTCAGACAACTATACTGGGAGAAACATCCCACACAATATTCGTAATATCATTACAATTCTTTAATCATCGATAAATAGCAAGCGTTTTTCGTCGCATAGGATTGAGTAGGAAAGAAACAAAGGCATAATCCTCAAAAGAATCAAATCGCATGATGAGGAATCAAGAAGGGAAGTACTCCTAACAATCCTACAACCTCCCGAGGATAAGTACATACATCTTCATAGCGATCCGCGAGACTCTACTAGACTTGCTCATGACTCGTGATACCCTAGGAACCTAGTGCTCTGATACCATGTTGTCATGACCCAAACTCCACTAAGGGTTGTGGTGGTGTCGGACACCTCTATCAGGCAAGCCAACCAAATTACTTGTTGAAGTTCTCATTTTAACAATCTTGAAAATTAAGCTTTTCCTTCAATTTTTATAAATAAAAAGAAAGATAACTGCTTCAATTTGAATTAATTAATATCAATTAATACAAAATATTTCAAAATCATCCCAGAACTGTCACGACCCAAACCCCGGTCGTGATGGCGTCCAACACATTGCTAGGCTAGCCCGACCATTTTCAAGATAACCAGTTTAATTATTAAATAAGATTGTTCTATTTAGAGTTAACTAGCATGTTTTCATAGCAATAATAATAAATGCGGAAATAGAAACATCTGAAATACAACCCAACAAATCCGATGTCACAAGTCTGAGCCTGTAACAGAAGAGTAAATCATATACAACTGATGACTAAGCAGGAAAACCAAGAGATAAACAGAGGAATGCAGAGATCGGGTCTTGCGGACGCCGGCAGCTACCTCAATATCTCCTCAGCTGATGGAAGGACAGCAGTGTATAGTTCAACTTCCCTCCCGGATCCTTGTATCTGCACACAAGGTGTAGGGAGTAGAGTGATTACTTCCAACTCAATGAGTAGTAATCAATAAATAACAACTGAAAGTAAGAACACCTGTAAGAACACTAAACAGTTCTAAGGACAACAGTATAGGTAAATCATCTCTAAAGTGGTAAGTCCGGTTCCAGTTTACTACTATCTCACACTGATCCAACACTGACCCAACACTGTTGCGGCGTGCAGCGTGATCCTCACTTATACTGCTGCGACGTGCAGTCCGATCTATATATACTATAATAGATATAATGCTGCGGCGTGCATCCCGATCCAATAACATAGTAACTGCGCTCACTGGGGGTGTGTGCAGACTCCGGAGGGGCTCCTACAGCCCAAACGCTATAATACTGCAGCATGCAATCTAATCTATATATACATATAACGTTGCGGCGTGCGGTCCGATATATATATATATATATATGCATGTATATGTATATACTGTTGCGGCATGCAGCCCGGTCCGGTATATATATCAATACCTCACTACGGGTCCTCGACCCCTCTCAGTCAATAGAGACTTGGCCTCTCGGGCTCACTCAGCTAGAACAGGGTACTCAGCCCTAGGTATTCATTACTTAGAGTACACATCTAGTACTGGTTCATGTCATGCTATACAACTATGAATACGGTTGAGAGTATGTGTTCAACATGGTATAGGGGTTATTTAGCTCCAGAGGCTTCCCTAAGATTCTACAGATCGGCACAAGACCCCAAACATGTCAACTAGCCCAAATATACAGATATAAGCTCAGTCTCAGTCAATATACAGAGTAAACTATCAATCGGGAGGGACCAAGTCCAAATCCCCAGTCATAACATCACCAGGCTCATCACTTGACGCGTGTTTCATTTCAACATAGCACTGTATAGTGCAAATACATGGTTTTAAACCCTCAGTATATCATTCATTACTACCACTCACCTCGAACCGGCAAAAGTCCTAGCTCGCCTTGCGCTTGCCTCGCAAATCAACCTCCTCGTGTGCCAAATCTGATCAATACCAATAAGAATACATCAAAATAGGCTAATGAATTATAACCCAATCGAAAGGACTCGAAAAACACCCAAAAACACAAAGTTGCCAAAACACGAGCCTCAGGCCCGCTTCTCAAAAAATTACAAAAGTCACATTTTCAGAATCTTTATCTCGCCACGAGTCCGTGCATATAAAATTTTTCAAAATCGGACTTCAAATGAGCCGGAAAATGGAGCTCTCTCTTTTTTCTTCGGTATAATATACCGGAGTTCTAGTATAATATACCGGTCCAGCATAATATACTGGAGATTAGAGTGTCGGTGCTTCAATCTCCAATATATTACATTGGAACTTTCTGCGTGTTGGAGTTACAACATAATATGTTGGAAGTTCATACATTGGTGCACCGATCTCCAATATATTATGCTGAAACGTTTCGCGTTGCAGCAAAATAGAAATTATTTTTAATAACTTTGCAAATGCTAACTATTTTTGAAATACCAATCCGAAAATTGATTAGCCCGTGCTATTTTTAGTAATTTCTTTAACAATCTCAAAAATGAGTTCATCTTAAAGAGCCCGTTACAAATAGGCCCAATAAAAATAGTGTACGGAGAAGTCGTTGAGGATCTATCAAGAACAAATTGCATCGTATGATAATACATAAGGAGAATTGATAATTTTTGGCCTTATATTAGGTTTGGCAATAGTAGGCCAAAAAGATCGGCACCCAATAACCAAAGTTATTTTCCTTAAAAATAGCAATAAGAACCGCTACCTATCTCTTTTCACCATTACTTCGTTGTGTAAGGAAATTATTTAACTGCATTTCGTATCTTTTTCCATAAATGGTGCTTTATTCTCTTTAATTTTCTATATTAAAAATCTATCTTATCTTCTCTCTTCTAATTGGTTGCAATCATCCTCCTAAAAATTATGTTTTATTTCCTTTTAAAAATATCTAAAAATTTCCAGAATCTTTTCATATCCCTTTTCTGATTTTAGCAAAAATTAAGAGAGGAAATATATATTTTAACTGTATTTTTCTTCTTCTTTTTTTGGTTGGATTTAATGACTGGATGTGATTGAAATTGGTTAAAATATCTAAACGAGGCTATATAAAAAATTTGAGCAAGATTAAAAGCGATTCAGATTGATTTCAGGTGAAAAATCATACCTAAAAATTCAACTACAATACGTGTATATCACATTGTATATTGTGTACATCAATGTATATCACACATATATTTTTAAGGACGTATGTGTATATCACTTTGTATATCATGTATACAACATAATATTTTTATGAACGCCCATGTATCTCACATTGTATATCGTACATATAACACAAATTTTTATGGATATACACAGATACACATAATATACATAAGATATCACTAATGTATGTAGAAATATACACGAATTACAATTTTGGTATACACATATCCGATGTACTATACACTGTAATATATAAATAATATAATATTTTTATTGTGATATATATTGATATAAAGACAGCAATAACTATATATATAATTTTATATCATTAATATATAAAGATAATATTATTTATATACAAAGAATGAAAATAAAATTTTAATATACTTATTGATATAGATAAAGAAGGAAAAAAAATATTGTGATTATTGGCTATTTCATGTCAATATATGACTATGTTATTATAGCAATTATATATGAGTATGTTATTATACCAAAACCCCATCTATCAAATCACTTGTTTGTCACGTCGTGTAGTCGGAAATGGAATCTCCAATTTCGCCGTCAATCTTACTCCGGCGAAATCTCCGATTATTTATCTTCTCTGATCTCCGGTAAGCTCGCTTTTTCTCTTCACATTCTATTTTGTTTTACGTATTTGTCACGAGAATTGAAATCCTTGCACGTTATCAATTGGCAGTTGAAATTGCATTTAGTCCAAACTAGTGGTATATGTCATTTTCCAAACTTCTACAAATTTTATTTCTTCTCCATTAGCAAATTTAGATTTGCCATGGACTCATAGTTATTGCGTGAAATAAATTTTAGCGTTCAATGAGCAACTCTGTGCGTGTGTGTGCGCGCGCAGCACACTTGCCAGGTAACTTGGCCAACAAAATCTTAGACATCTGAGAAGAAAAATCACCTAGTGTTTTTGCATCTGTGGGAATTTTCTGCTACTACTTTCTTTTTCCAAATGTAGGTTCTAAATTTGTATAAGCCACATTAATCAGCTCTTCAGTTTCCTTTTTGAGTTTTAATGGTTGGATCATAAATATGAGACTTCTACGAATCTCTGGTTACATGTTCTATGCCGAAATTTATACGAATATCAAGTGCATAATGCGTAGCAGAAAAGCGCCAGTCACTATCTGAATGGTGAGTATTACACCAATAATTTAGGAATGAATGAAGGGAGAGGAATTAGAATTTGAAAGAATTATCAAAATAACTCTGGTCGTTAAGATTGTCGAGAAAGGTCTTTTCTTTTAAAAATATTGAGGCACTTAAGGTTGTTTGCTTTTGAGAATTGGAAGGTAAAAGAGGAGGGTCATGGAATTAAGCGTTGATAATGTACCGTGAGTTGTCTTAACTCTACAGAGAGAAAAGAAAAAGGGGAAGGAGCTGAGGGAGAGGGATCCAAAACAGAAAGGGAAGGACTTGATTGATCATCTCTACGGAAAGGGAGGGGAGAGAAGGAGCAAGGATAAATTTGTATAGAAAGAAGCGGGTACGGGCACATCCACTACATTCGACCCGAGCTATACAACATAGTTAAAAAAATTTAGAAGTAGCATATTCATACTAAGCAAAACTTATTGTTTTCAAAAGCGAAAATAAATAGTGGATGCAGTATCACTCCGAATAAAAATCGCCTCAGAAGAAAAGCACCAACTGAAATTAAATGACACATTTTTTTTATCACTGTTGCTTTATGTGGAAGTATTCTTAAGAATGAGAAGCCTTTATCAATATGTCAACAAGTAGAGAATAGTGACAATACTAGGAAAAGGTGAGGAATTCTGGCCATGAATGAGTAGGAACTACTGTCTTTTTTATCAGGAGTGAAAGGAAAAGTTGAGGTTGAACTCTCTTGTTTAATATAGTATTATAGTGAAGATGGTTCTTGTTGATTCTTACCGGGTGACAAGCTTATTCATTGGCTATTGACAGATAAGATCGAAAGTATATCGGTTCAATGCAACCTTGGCTCATTAGCGGTGCCTTTTTAGGATTATCCCCAATGGTGTGTAAGCTTCGCTATTGGTAGTATTCCCCTCCAGTTTGGTATGATAAAGGGTGAAAACCCACCGAATATTGCATGAACTTAGAGGGGAGTCACAGGATTCGGGACGTAACTCCCATTGCATACATGATAATATGTCCCGTACAATGCATAACTCTAGGGTAACCCATTTGTATCCTTGTAATGCCTCGAGTTAGAGACTACAGTTGGTGTGGTAACTCGCTAGTTAACACAACAGTTGTCATGCCTTGCTCCTAGTCAGTTACATTCCCGCTGTGCATAGTTTGCCTCCCAATGTGTCGAGATACTGAATCTCAGAAGCCATGTGGTGGTGTATAGGGTGCGACAGAGCACAATCTTGGTGTTTGTATGGAACATTGTGGAAGGAGTAAATGAGAGTCTTTGAAATTTAGTTTATTTCTCTTGTACAATTCCTAGTGTCTTTGTTTCATATCTTCCTCTTTGTCTCTTTAAATTTTGATTTTTCATGGCTAGTTATGCTTATAAAATATCATATATTTACCAACATGTTAAAAGGCAGTGGGCTCTCATTGGGCAATGGTATCCCAAAGCTTTACTCCCGCTGGTCGCTCATTCCATTCCCTGCATGTTTGTATCCCTCAACTAAGTGCTGCTTTTGTATATCAATTTTATTACCTAAGGAAAATAAAGGTTAATTTGAGTTAATTTCTTATAATAGAGATTTACAAGTTACACAAATGTTCAATTGCGAGTTAGATACGGAATAAAGGTTTAAAATGTTATGATCTAAATCTGTAGTAAACCTTTATTTCTTAAGGTTGAAAATTTACCATTGCCGTAATTGATTTCTCCAAGAAAAGAATAGTTTTTTCAAAACTGTTCAATTTACAAGAATGTTGCCCTACCAATGAATATTTTTCCTAAAGTATCTTTAAAATACTCAAATAATAGATTACTATCCAAAATTGAACTTCATAGGGGTCATGTTTCTTCTCGTAGGGCTTATGCCCCACAAATGCAGATATACAATGCCTCCTATTCTATCTTGACCTTTTAAGAGGGGAAGGGAGAGAGGTGAACCAAATGTGAAGCATGTTCTTGTGGTTAATTAGAGAACTATTACATGCTGAGAACTATAAAAAAGCAACTAGAAGCTCATGCACATGTTCATGTCATAGCTGCTAAGATAAAGTATATTGATATCAAGAAAATGCAAACCAAAAGCCTCTTATATTTACACATTTAAGTTATATAGCATACTTCTGCTGGCCTGTACTTCTATAATCCATCAACAACATTGTTGGACTAATGAAGATGGTTTCTTTAACGACACAGTCCAATAGACACCAGGAAGAACAATTGACACATGTTGCATATTCTATGACTCGAAATACTGAGAGAATGTAACATTTTTGTTTTCTTCCTCTCTGTGGCATCTCGTTCCTTTTCCTTTGCATTCATTGCGTCCTTAGGTTTCTTCACTCTTCAAAAGCTAATCCTTTGAGAAATCCATTGCCCTCCTCAAATTTTACCAGTTGATCTTCATATGGAAGTTCATTACTTGTTCCCACTAGTTCTTTTGCCTTCAAGGATGCTCCTTCCCAGTCAGTACCGTAAATAACTATTAACATTGAGATTACACATGCCACTTGAGCCGCTAGAAGCCCATAACAAAGACCCAATAATCCTAGCTTCCAAACAAAGGCCAAAATAATGGCCACAGGTGTTCCCATCAGATAGAACGAGTAAAAGTTAATACCCGCACCAACACCAGGCCTAGCACTTCCCCGAAGCACCCCGCAACATGTAGTTTGTGGACAATTAGCTAGTTCACAAAGTCCAATAATGGGTAGAACGGTCCCTGTTAGCTCCAGCACTTCTCTATCTTTTGTAAAAAAATTTCCCCATGCTTCTCGCCCTAAGGTGGTCAGTAAGAATCCAAATGTTGAAGTCAAGAAAGCTAGTCCTATGGCTATCCCTGTTGCCAAGCGGGCCTTAGCTGGCTGTCCTGCACCAAGTTCATTTCCTACCCTGCTTGAGACTGAAGCACTTAGGGCTGAAGGCAATGTGTACATGAGAGATGTGGTTTGTATTACAATAGCAGATGCGGCAAGTGGAACTTCAGGTCTGTCAAGGTATCCGGCTAGAACTGTCATGAACTCATACCACCACCACTCTAAGCAAACTGCTAAACAACTAGGTATAGCAAGTTGAAGAAGCATTATCCATTGCTCTCTCACAGAAATGGAAGGAAGAGGTTTTAGATTTTCTGCTAGGGGTTTGGACAGAGATCTGTTTTGGTCGTAAGTAAAGAATATCTTCTTTTGATTAAGACAAGTAAAGGATATATAGCCTAAAATGAAGAATAAGGTAATAAAGTTGGAGGCAAAGGTTGAAATTGCAATTCCTTGGATCCCAAGACCTCTAGTAAAGGTCAGGTAAACTGTGATAGGGAAATGCAATAGTGTTGCAAGTGAAGTACACCACAATAGAGGCCACGTTGTCCCTTTACACCGTAAGTAGATGCGTAAAGGGTGAAGAAGGCTGTTAGCAATAAGATCTGGGACAGCAAATCTGCAAAATACACTTGCTACGTGTATTATTTGTGTGTCTTGGCGTAGCTTTAACATGAGAGGCTCAAAATTAAACCATAAGAAGGCAATAGGCATAGATGCAGTGAATAACATAAAGATTGTCCTTTGGAGGGCAAGAGACACTATGGTTAAGTTTCTTGATCCAAAAGCCTGGCTACAAAGTGGTTCCATCCCCAAGGCTAGGCCAGACAATACGGAGTAACCAGTAATATTGGTGAAGCCAATGGCCAGTGCACCACCTGCCAGCTCTAAGCTTCCAAGCCTTCCCATGCACACAACTAAAATCATGTTTTTCAAATAAGTCGCCAAGCCCATAGCAAGTATAGGAAAGCCTCTATCCATTATGTTCTTCAATTCCTCCATGACCTAGAAATTGTGGGGGGGGGGAAATTGTTATGGTGATTCATACACATTTTTCTTGTCTACACAAAGGTTCTAAAATATTCTGTAGTTTGTACCTCTGGTAATGCCGGGTGCTTTTTGGTCTGTTCTGCTTCCATCTTCCTTATTTTGCTTCTGCCTCTTTCCTCTTGTTTTCTTGTTTTGGAGCGTTATAGAGAGAGCTTAACTGTGTACAAATCCTCTTCCTGCATGCAGTTCTGTATCCATGCACGAATACAACCACTCACGTGTACTTATGCACTATATATAGAGAGAGGGAGCAACAGAGAGAGAGAGAGAGAGAGGGGGATACAGAGAGACACTAACTTGAGTTTCGAGAAGCAATGATATTTATAGGGGGCGGAGCTTGATTTGTGAGTTACTGGTTGTTGAAAGCTTACAACTGGAGTAACTATTTAAGAAGCACAGTGAATGTCATTTACATTGAGATATAAGGAGTGTTCCCCTGTGCCAACTGTCGTGACTACAGATATTCTCTTTCCAAAAATATAAGAACATATCCATTTCACAACAAATGTAATATCCACTTCCCCTCTTAAAGAACTATGCTTAAATGTTATATTACTGATGTATTGAAGATGTTTTGACATTGAACTATAAATATGGCTCACGTATCTTTTGTTAATTACACTCCTTTCTTGTTATTCTTTCACCTTTGTATTTCATGTATTTCCACTTTCGCGTTGTATGTTGAACTGGTCAAGGGGCTTAAACTGTAGGGCCTTCGTCATATGCATTCAAGTTGTGCATTTTCATTATTACTTTTGGGAGAAAGCCACTAAATAGACATTCAAATTAGCGTCTCTAAACTACTTAGGACTCAATCCGAGTCAAATGATTGGGATATTTCATATGTAAAGCATAATATGATTATTTTTCTATTTGTATAGTATGTCTTATGAAAAGCAAATCTGAAGTTAATGGAGTATACTCCTAGTATTCTGATTTTCTTTTCAAAATTATTGTGAATTGCAACCTTTAGTACAATGGAGTACGAAGTGGCCTAACTATTATTGTTCCTTTGATAATTAAAATTAGGTAATGCCTTTTCTCATGCTAATGATGGAATCTAAAGCTATTTAGTTGTGGCGGACCCAGGATTGAGCTCTTCTCACATGATAGTTGGTGTTTTTAGGCTAAGCAAAAACCTTCCAGTGATGTTTACATCAAAGTGTATTCTAGTGTATCCAAAAGATTTCAAGGCCAAACACCATTTTAAATAGTAGCACACCTCTTGTCCTGAAAAGTTAATACAACTGTCTTCTTTCATTTTCTTATCCTAATTGAACATGCTTTCAGTTTACCCGCCCACTCTGGTTTCCATAGCTCCTGCGTATAACAAAGTGTAACAACCTGCCTCCCCTTTGCTTAGTTAGTTATTTTTGGACTCTAGTTGTGTAAGGTTGTTTTCCTCTACTTCATTGTGTCTTTAGTAGTAGGGGGTACATGCTTTTGTGCACCAGATGATGTGGAGCTCCGTGGTTTACTGTGCATTCTTGCTTTTGTTTTTGTACCTGTCTTATGTCTACCATCCACTAAATTTTGCCCTGTACAGCAGGTTGCATGAGGGACATTTCACCTTATGTTCAATGCCTATCGTGTTCAAACCTAAGCAATTACTAAGGAACATGCATTTGAATTGAGGAAAAAGAACAATTTGCATGTTTTCACAAAATGGCATTAGGAAAAAAGGTATTGTCCATAAATCTCTCTCTCTCTGTTTGATAGACGCTCTTTCACCAGCGACCTAAAGTTTTCTTTACAGTGTTATTGTCCTCAGATCACTAAGGTATTGTAGGAGAAATTCTTTTTCAGGAAAAAAGGTATTATAGGAGAAACCTCCTTTATCTCCACGTCTGTGTGGTAATATTGATTAAAAGTAATTAAGTCATTTGAATTGAAAGTAATGTTGTCAGATTGTGATGAAACCATGCATGTGCAGTTTGGTTGCACCTCTGGGAAATGACTACTTATCAATAATCATTGCACCTTCTTCTTAATAGTGACAACTAATTGCATTTCAAGCACCTCCCCACCCCATCCAAACCCACCCAACACCCAAATTCATTAAACATAAGAAGAGAATGCTCTATTCGTTAGCACCAAAATATCATTCCAACAGCTAGTATGGTATGGTTGTTGAGAGAAGCCAATACTGTCTATACGGTGACTTCTGCTTTTATGCTGCACATTTTGGTACTAAAATTTTAAGCTTTGTATTATAGAAGTCAAACAACCGACAAGCTCTTCACATTTTCCCCCACAGATGGTAGATAAGGGCACCTCTATATTTCCATCAATTTCATTTGTCTGAGAAGTTGAAAAAAACCATAACGTTGTGATAGGAGGATTGATGTTCTGCACTAACCACCAAATGGGTCTTATGTTGCTTCTGTCTGAAAGTTTAAGCAACTAACTATACAACTTATGCAAACGTTTTGACATTTGACCAATGCCTTTGTTCCTTGCCCCACAGATTCTTTGGTTGTCTTCTTTTTTCCGCCCTTTTTGACAACCGAAAACAGAACTTGATTATGTTATCTAATCATAATAAACAAATTATGACCTATAGTTTGTGAATAAACTGTACATAATTAAAGTCAAAATTAACAGCCAAAAGAGATTTTGTGGATCTTTGTGTCATAATCCTCTCCTATGGGCCATGGAGCATGATTTCTCTTACTAGATATAGCACTAATTTCCAGGCTAATTAGTCAAAACTCTCTCATTAGCGCTTCAAACCGCAAGTATAATAGTTATTTACAGCAAACATCTTTAAAATAGGAAAATCTGTTAGTGGAAAGAATCTCCCATTACTAAGATTGCCCACATCATTTCGTCTCTTCACATCATGAAAGGGATATTGTTATCGTCAAAGCTTAAGAAGATAAATAAATTGACCATTATTGTTCAACACTTTCCCCTGTACCACATCCTTGCACATGAAAGGATTACGACTTTCTTGTATAACTATGAACACGTTCAAGAAAATGGACTATGTCATGTTACATAATCAAAAGGTTTGACTTAAATTGTTGAAACTTTTACGTTGTTAGTGACAAAATTCTTTTTTGGTATATACTTAAATCCTGAAATTGTAGATTATCTTAGGTTCCTTTCTCGAGATTTTGTTTTGAACTGTGAATTTGCCACTTGATATTCCAATCACATGTTATCCTTGATATGACGTAAACAGAGGCCGAAAAATCAGTATTTTTGGTGTAGAATCAAGTTGCTTTTCAATAATATATCAAGAGTTTAAGATAGTGACTACTGGATCTTTATGCCCAAAAAATTTCCAAGAATGCGGAATCTTTAAAGATTACGAAATCCAAAAGTTGGCAAAGGGGTATTTGATCCGGCAATTAATATTTGGCCAAGCTTTTAAAAAGTACTTCTAAGTGTATTTTTCTCAAAAGTATTTTTCAAAAAAGTTTTTCAGGGGAAGGTACTTTTTTCTGATTCTCAGAAACTGTTTCTGTTTTTATTCAAAAGTTTTTTTTTTCCTTCAAAAAACTTGCCAAATACCTTAACTTTGAAAAAAAGAAATATTTTGGACAAAAACATCACTTTTGACCAAGAGAAAAGCTTGGCCAAACATGCTATAAGGTCTGATTCTAAATATTTCTTCTATTTTTCTCTATTGGTTACAAATAGTCCACTTAATAACCTTTCTATTAGAAAAATAAAAAATAAAAAGTAAAATTGTAGTTCGAGTGCAAATTAAGTAAGGTCGCCAAAGGCAGTGGTATCATTACCTTCCACCTGGCATTCATTTTATAGCTTGGGCTTATTTTTTAAGTTCTTAAATAATTCACATAAAAAGAGAAAAATATTCTTAGCACTTTGTAGAATTTAGATCTACTTCTAATCGATTTGACATCAGTCTAAAAATTGTGTGTAGTGTGTACTTTATCCTTCCGTTTTGCATCCATAGAAATGCATGTGCACTTGACTAAAATGTTTCTTGGAGACTTGAAGGTATGTCGATGTAATGTAACCATGATTCACTTTTAGACACTTTCTTTATTTCCCATGTTACATTCAATAGGATAACATAACATTGCGCTGCCTTAAAATGAAAATGAGTTAGGAAGAATTTCCTATCTGATTTGATTGGGAAATAATAAGGATATTGAAAGCATGGAGCTTCCATCACACCAGTCAGCTCGGTTGAATAACCGCTATTGCATATGCAGTTTATTGTTGAAGTGCGTGATAAACTCATCTAAAAGCTTAAATTAAAGAAAATATACTTTTTTTATTTGATTAATATGCCCCGTCGTGTGTTGGCTTGATTTGTTTTGATGAGCCAAACACGTGAATTTTTTTTATATTGGGTGGTGGTTAGACTCGACCCCAGAAATTGTACCTGCTTTAGTACCATGTTAAAGTGTGTGACTATCTTATCTAAAAATTTAGGGAATATATTTTTTATCGTAATTAAATAAAGTCTTCAACGTGTATGATTGATTTCTTAAATTATATTGACTCCACACGTGGAAAAGTTAAATATAATGGGATTGCTACTTTATCAACATGCTATGGGTTCGTAATCATACAAGTCCAGTATTTACAATATGGAACATAAATGTAGATTGGAATGGGAAAAATCACTAAAATTCTACAAATGAACCAATAATTTTTAAAAAAACAATAAGTTCATGCTAAATATTTTAAAAGTTGAATCCCTGTAAGTTAAATTCTAAATTCGTCTTTGAATGCGCTTGCCCATAGGGAGTTTTGAAGTTATTATGTGAAATGCGTCGTTTATGTAGTTTATTTAAAAAAATTGTTCCTTAATTAATTATAAGAAGTCAACTTTTACCTTATCAAAAAAAATTATAAGAAGTCCACGTGAGAAAGGAAGAACAGCGTTAGGAAATTGGAACCGATGGTTTCAATTAGGAGAAGAAGAGCGTGTAAGAAAACTCTCTGCCAACCTATCCCTGGCCTTCTCTATGAATTGACAAAAATCAGAATTTTCACTTGTTCGAGAATAAAATAATAAATAAATAAAACATAGCTGCTTAACCAACATCTAAATCGTAAATGCAGCGAAGCAAGAAAAATAGATAATTATTATGTTTTTCCTCCTTTTTTTTCTTGAACCAAAACATTGTGCATGTTTTCAAGTGGGTTATGCATGTTATTTCAATGCCATTTGCTTCAAATGTTAGGCAAAAGTTGATTGACCTTATTGGTGCAATAGTGCTTTAACAGAGGAGAAGGGCCATCTAAAATGAGAATTAAGGTGCTGGTCCTGGCATGGGAGGGTGTGGATGTTAGAGGGTGATCACCAAAGTTGTATCAGAGTGGTAATTAAGTATTTTTAGATTATTAATCAAAGGTTTCGTGTTTAAGTTATTTATATGAATTTTATCTTTGGTAAGGAACGATTCACCCTTAAAATGGAATTTTCTGACACAAATCAAGACTAGTCGGGGGCCTATTATAGGTCACTGACACCGGATAAAGAACAAATGCTAGAAGATGAAGAGTCTAAATTTGAAGATCAAAAAATGGAGAGCCAAATTAAGAAGAACATGATGGCAGAATCATCATGTGGAAAAGAGGGAGTGTGACATGACATTGGCCTAATTTGCCACCACCTTAGCATTGAGAATATTTATTTCCATGGGAAATAGGCACACATTTTTCACTTGTAACATGAGTTGGATAAACTTGGCCAAAGAAGGCTTAGCTGTTAGTACTACTTTTTACTTAAAATGGGGTATTTAGTTTTCATCCAAAAAGTAAAGGAACCAGAAATCTTAGTTCAAAATAGAAACAACACTATATTAAAAAAATTCTTCTTCTTCTAGTTCTTGTTAGTGTAATATGTACAGAATAATACCTAAATGTGAGGTCCAAAACATGTGAGTTAGTTACGAGTCAAGTCTCATGCTCCACGTTAAAATTCCATCTCTGCGCATGCTACAATTCTCCAGCAAGTTAGGATCTTGCTCCTTTCTTCTCCACGTCTATTTTCCTTTTTCATTTATTCTTCCCTTTTCCCCTTTAAGAATTCTACACGTTGATGTAACAAAAACTATTAAAAAAAAGTATTTTGAACCACCATCCGATTTATACAAGTATAATTTTAAGCATACATTGAGATATAACAATCTTGTAGATGCTCGATTCACAAACCAAAATTATACGACAACATTTCTAAGAATGTGATAGTTATATCACGATACAAAAATATTTGGTGTTATCGTGTTAAGGGAGCAATAGTTACATTATCGCGATTCATATACCTGGATAATACTGTAACATTTGGAATGACATGATAGTTATAATGTCAATCGAATATTACTTATCATATCTCATAGATGTACATCAGCTTGAAGAGCAGCATATTGGTTCAGGTATAAATCTAAGAAAGGAGGAACTATGTGTCAGTTAGATCCCATTTTTTTCTACGGTCCACTAGTGGAACTTGGGAACATGGCCTTTAACGTCTTCTGAATTAACCTAAATAGCAGTCTATCAATCATTTAAATTAAAAATAGTGGACGGGTGTATATTTTAAGTATAACTTATGAGTAATATGTATAAAATAACTTATAATTTATATATTAGCTAAGAAAAGTAAACGGTAAAGTTAACCGGCTATTTATATAATGATCCATTTTTATTTTTAAATTGCACCTGCCAGTGATAGACTCCGTCAGGGATATTTGCCCAATTACCATATCCAATTCTTGGGCGTCTTGGGCCTTGCTTCAGCATTGTAGGGGGTATGGCGGGAAGTTCTTTTTCTTTTTGGAAAAGTTTACAATGTGTATTTATATTAAAAAAGGAATAGTTACCTCCTATAGCAAAGACGGATATCTTATTTATTTTAAATAAATATTATTTTTAAAAATTATACTCCATAACTACCTTTTAAATTTTATACCTAAATACCTATTTATCGTCACATCCTTAAGCCATAAAATATGATGCTCTCTCCCGTATAATATGCTGCCTCTCTTTCTATTGGTACCTAAATTACAATCTAAATTGACGACAGACAGATGGAATCCCTGGGTCTTGCTGTGGGAAAATATGAGGAAGGAGCACATTATTCTATCAAACATTTTTGTTAAGATGGTCGGAGAAAAGTAATATTTTATTCGGAATCCAACGCATCAACAAACCTTTCCTTCTCTGATTTCGAATCCTCAATCTAGCTGGTTTAGGCAAATCTCTATAAAGATTATCATGCTCGACGGCGGCACCCCACTTCTAACGCTCGACGATGAATTCGTCGTAAATTAGGGTTTGTTCTTGATCAAAGACGATGGATTTTGGGGCTGAGTAACTTGAATTTACGATGTATTTTCATGTATTCATTATCTTTATTTTCATTGTAATTCAATGTATTTCACCACGTTCTATTTATTTCTATGTATTTTATTGTATTAACTGTCTCGCTATATACCATGAATGTATTCATATTTTTTTTTAACTAATATAATTTACGTATTCAGATGTATTACGAAGTATATAATTTCTCTGAAGATTGCTATATTTTTTGAGTGTTTTCGGTTGAGAATTTTTTTTATAACTGGAAATACAAAATTTGTGTATTATAATTGAGTTTGTTGAGTTATATTAGGAGTCTATTATGTTAATCGATTCACTTTCCGTTTAAAAACAGTGTAATCACATGCTTCATGCTGTGAATACAGTCGAATACAATAATCTGTCCAATTGTAATCCTATGTTTCACGTAATGAAATAGTCGAATATACTCGAATACAAAATCTATGTAGCTGTAATCCCCTGTTTCATGCCTAGAAAAGCTACGATATTCATAAATATAATAGCTTAAATACACCAAATACACTCAAAAAACCTGAAAATATAGTTATAGGAAGTAATATAGTAAATGGTAGCTACAACCAGCTTAATCACTAAAACATAGTGATTTCTGGAAGTTTCTCATTAAAAAATGGAAAACTTACACAAATGTCCCAAATAAATCTCAACTTACCAACCTTTAGCCATTAGTCACAGACTTACCAAAACTAGCCAACAAAAATTAAAAAACCAACTAATAGGGTTCTTTCTCTCAAAGAATCACATGCAAAAATCACCTTTCATATTTTAAGTGGGATTAGCAACATTAGATACAAGACGGAAAGGAAATTTCATGGATGAAGTAGCAAATAAGGTGATGAAATACAAAAATCTATACAATATTTCAAAAATTAAACAAAAAATAAACTTTTTCAATGGATATAGTTGAAATTCATTGAAAGTATATAGATAAGTCAATATACAAAATTTGAGGAAGATTGGAGGTGATTTGGACTGGTTTTGTATCAAAATTCCTAATTAAATCGAGTTCAAAATAGTCTTGTGCGACACATGTATCAAACATGTATCACGCATATATCTCACACACAAGTATACATGGATATACATGTGATACATAATTGATACAAATATGATACATATATGATACAAAAATGATACACAATGTGATACACGTATCATTTTGTCATGTTCAACTTTTATTTTGAATTTTCAATTCAAACCACCTCAAAACTTCACCAAATCATCTCAAAACTGATGTTCAAGCTCCTTAAGTTGTGCCAAATCTATTCTAATAACACCCACTCAATACAAAGTAAAATTTTGATTTTTGTTTGCTGTAAATAACTAATTGGCTAATTTGGCTAATATTTTATCAATTGACCAATTTTTATAACGAAGTACTTATGAATGGACATAGCGATAATTTCCCTTAAAAATTAATTCTGTACGTGTGAGTTTGCTCAAATGATCAGTTTCAAACCCAATAGGCACAAATATCGTTGGGACATGTCCACCTTAGGTACGCGCTACTGCTATTTACTCGTATGCAGTAAGAAGCA